>CM076582.1:1639948349-1640157990 GCA_034641835.2 Pinus albicaulis
GAAATAGGAAATAAGAGAGTTTTTAAATTGTGTTTTAGTTTTTAGTTTTTGGTTGTCCCTTCATTTGAGTGAATATGTATTGGAGCAGTGGAGCTGGACTGCGAAAGAAAGGCGAAAGTGCAGCTGCGTGGAAAGTGCAGAGGCATTCTGCAAAGGCATTCTTGTTTTTTTTTTCTCTCGTTGTTGAAGGAGACAGAAGGCTGAGCCTAAATCTGATCGGATCTGCGTGATCATTGTTGCGTCAAGCAGTGGAGCGAACGGTGTGACTATGGCTTGATCTACTGTCGATTTCATTTGGAAAGCCCATGATAAGGCTTCATTTGGATTTGGCAAGTGCGTGGAGCTAGAATTAGTGGTGGATCAAGCAGCGTATGAAATAATGGTGACAATTAGTTATGAGGCCCACACGTGAGGAGAGATCCTATCTGTCTAAAGAGGAGCATCGCTTGTGATGATGGAGTGAGAGAAGAGCCATGCTGCTGGGGAGCACTCGCTCCTCTGTGTGAACAGGCAGTGGCTGGAGCACTTGTGGGTAGAATGATTTGCAGCGGCAGTGTAGCCGCCGTAATTAATATGTCAACGAAGAAGTGAAAGAGATAGAGAAATCCAGAGAACCTTAACTTAAAGGATGTAGATTCTGAAGCCACAATTGCTGCAAAACTAGCAATTTCTAAGAAAGATTTTCTACGTAGAGAAAGATGAAGTGCTTAATTCAGATGATTTCCAGAGGTTCTTCCAGGAGAACATGGCCTGGCTGGAACGAAAATTCAGAATATGAGGGCCGGAGCAGTAATGTAGAACCAATTTCCAAGCTGGACTGATTGACGCATTGAAGAGGAATCCGGGTGTCAACTGCACGCTGAAACGAAACGAGGTGTATCAGTTGTCCGCAACTCATCCAGAGGCATCCTTATTTTTCCATTTATCGTTTTACAGAGAATTTATGCAAATATTGAGGCGTGCAGGTGTTCGTGTGAAGAATCAAGTCAAGAAATGTTTTTTGAACAGAGAGCGAGCAGAGTAAATCTCAAGATTGTCGATATTAAAGAAGTTTGCTATTCTTTTTTCAACTGTGGCCTGGAGATCATGAAATTTTTGGTGGATTTGGTTCAGTTTTTTTTTTTTTTTTCTCTCTCTCTCTCTCTTACCTTTCAGAATGGAAATCAACGGCGTGCACGAGCATGGAAATGGGAGCTCCTTCGTGGTGCCGTCTGTGGGAATCGAACCGACGACCACGTGGTGGATCTGACGAGATCTGCGTGGATCGGAGCATCGAATCGTGGATCTGCTGGTGGTCCAAAGTATTTTTTGGCTCTGTGGCTCGTTTGTTGATTTGGATTTGTAGCTTCCGACAATGTAGCACTCAATGCTGACAGTGTAATTCCCGCACAGATCGATTGCTTGGTGCGTTGGTTGATGTACTGCACAATCATGATGTGGAGGCATTCTTGATTCAGAATATTTTATCTCCCCCACCCATCTCGTTCTTTATCTGCCGCCATTATTTGTGGTGGGGAAGGGCTTTGCGTTGGATCTGTGATCGAGGATCTAAATTCAGTCAGCAGGCCTGGGTTATGAGTTCAGAAGCTTTAGTAAATGAAAATTTCCTTTTGGTGTGGATTTTGGATTTCACGGGAATCACCTGAAAGCCCTCAAAGAAGAAAGGGGGCGGATTTCATGGATTATGCAGAAATCGTAAAGTGACAGGTGGCAAGGTGTTGTGAGGCGAGACTTTGGTTCTGGTGCTGTAGAATTCCAGAGAACCTTGATGAATGTTTCTGAACATTGTCAACGACGATTATTGTAAATCAAGTACCAGTAATAAGAGGTCGAGTTCTTGCATAAATGGAATGGTCACTGGGAAACATTAGAAGGGAACTTCCTCATCTTGTGAATTTAACCAAGATTTCTTAATGGGCCGTTTTATGATTTAGAAACTGGAAGGAGCGAAGGACCGAATTCTGTTGAAATGCGAGGGATCGGGATGCATGTTGTGCACTTTTGCTTACAGGAGAATTTTGTTAAGATCTTTATGAATATCTCACTGGAGATTTGTGAAGAAAGGGATGTAAAAGACGAGACTGTTGCTGCCTGTCCGTGGAGCTGGGCAGTGCGAGTGAGGGTGGACCCTGGTTAAGGAGGCGTGAATCCCCGGATCTGTTGTCAATTTTGTGTTTGTTGATGCCAGGCAGCGAGGTTTATGGATCTCTCAATGCTGGTGATGTTGTGTGTTATGTATGCCTTGATGAGCCGAGTGGGAGTTGAGCGAATGTGTTACTGTTTTGGAGATTGAACGGCTGACAGTCCACTCCGCAGTAGATAGTGAAGGAAGATACTTGGCTGTGTTAAAGGCAGGGCAGCGATGGCAATTACCTTGATGGCGGAGGAAGCTAGGCACAAATCTGGCATTTCGTAGAAAGAGCAGTGATCCGGACTCTAAATAGTTGCTGTTATGGTTGGGAAATAATCATCTTCGGGCAGAGACAAAGAAATTAATGTGAAGAGTTTATGTTTTTTATTTAGTTTCTTGGAATCATGTTCAAAGATTATTGAGCCTTATTGAGCCTAGTTAACTCAATGTAGGTAAAGTTATTTTGTTAGAATTAGCTACTCTAACAAATGACAGGTGAAACGTGGAGTTCCAAGAATTTACTTGATAACGACAAAGATGCCCAAGATGTGAACAATGAAAAGATGAGGTAAAGGAGCAGCAATAACGTTTATGGTGGACAACAAAGTAGATGTTTGTTTGAGTTAGTGTGGTTTGTGGAATAGACTCCCTAGCATGTTATAAGCAAGTCTAGATGGTTGTTGTAATGGTCATTATGTGTACCCAGAAACTCCAAAATGTTGAAGTATGGAATGTAAGCCTTGTAAAGGCATCTGAAAGTTCGTGGTGATCTTAAAACCACTTTGTAATGGTTTTTGGTGAGCCAGAAACCACACATATATCGCCTTTGTGGCTGGTTGGTGGTGAGCCAGAAACCACCTATAGAGCCTTTGTGGTTGGATCGCCTTTGTGGCCGCATGTACATGAGAGTTGTGTGCTCACAGAGCTTTGTGCTCTATCGAGCAGGTGGACTGCAGTAACACCTGGCTCACGGTCTCAGATGATTCACTAATCTATGAGCAGAAGGGAGTTGGCGTGCTTTCTTCGCTGACAGTTGCGCTGAGAAGCGCAATTGGCACGACTGTTCAGTACATACTTGCGCCAACGCACCAAATCACGGGATTGGCGTGGAAGCGCACAATAAACCCGCGTCAAGATTTTACCTTGCAAAGTTTTTGTTCTGGGCGCGGATTTTTTGTTCAAGAAGACGCCACCTCACCTTCAGTGGAAGATCCGCGGGAAGCCTCACCTTCGTTGGAAGGTCTGCGGGAGTTGCAGATCGGAAGTTGCGGATCTGTCCGGGAGAGGCAGATTGTGTTTTGGAGATTCTGCACATGCAATTCGCCCGATGGTGGTGGATTTGTAGGTACATATATGCAGTGATAATGGTCGACAGAATCATGTATGCGAAGGACATCCTACAGGACTAGCGGTTGCAGCGGTTGGTACCCATGCATTCCGGTGGATGGTTGCTCTTTTATATGGATGTCGACATATTCTTTGTTATGTTTGACCACAACCAGACTTTGTGAATTAACATCATGACAAGTAGTCATTAAGGGGGGGAGTTAGAAATATTTAATTCCTACTTGTATATGGTTGTAATTCTCCATTTGAGGAGTTTGTTCCTACATAATAGGAAGTAGCTAGAATATAGTTTCTCCTAGTTTAGTGTGTGCTTGAGAGAATCTCTCAACCACATTACTGTACGTCCAAGATAGAATTCCTATCTTGATACTATTGCTTGTATAAATATGTGTGTAATTTCCTTGATTCATGATATAGAATTTGATTAGAGTTTGCAATGTGATATTTTATCTTTTTGGAGATATACACCTCCAAAGACCTTATGTCCTCTACGATAGTAAAACGGCTAATAGATATTGAAAATAAAGATCGTTGTGCAGTTACAAGTATAGTTGGACTCGAAGGATTTGGCCTCGAAGGATTTTCATACTCACATTTTCTACAGGGCACAATCCAAGTGCAAATTTTAATTTAATACAATATTCTCATCACAGTTAAAAAAGTGGTGTGATACTACTTAATGTTTACTATTAGCTCAATTCTTATGAGCTTAAATGGTGGTGGTTTTTTGAAAAGGATGGTGAGGGTAACATGTGTTTCCTCTTAAAATATTGTAGATTCAAATTTAAAAAGAGACAATGTATGTACAGCTCTGTAAACTTTATTACTCAAATTATTATGTGGAGGGTGTTAGAAAATCAGAAAGGCAAAAATATTTACTTGTTCTTGATTATTTACTTGTGATTTTCTTTAATTCTTGTTATATTATTCTTATCGTCTTTCTTCTTAGTTCATTAAGAAAATATCAAAGAAAAAGCACATAGATCAAGGACACCATATATAAGTCAGCAGCCAGTGCAAAGCCCCACTCTAGTGCAAAACTCAGTTAGTAATTCTTCCATTAACACTATTCTTAAGACTCTAGACCTTGACTCACACCTCCTCCACACCAAGTTATACTTCCTTTTGATCCTACCTCAACCTGGCAGCAGCAGCAGCAACAGTAACAACACAATGCAACACTTCCTTCGACCTTGCTTCTAGAACTTCGATCTTGGGGGAAAGACTTTGATCTTGCTTCTAGGAGTTCGATTTTGACCCAATACAACTTATCAAGGTACCAACACCTAGAAGAATCAACTTCGGCCTATTCTTCTATTGGTGACAGCAACATGCAACAATTAGCAGCAATAAAACAATGAGGGACTTCAATCTTTCAATCTAGGGCACATGAGAGAGACACACACACGCAATTTTTTTTATTTTCCTTCAATCCTTTAGCTTATCCAAACTCACATTCCTTTTGACCCCTTCTTTGACTTCGCACTTTTTCCAAGGCAACAGTAAATATTGAATTTCTGTGTGAGTGAGTGAGTCCTCCAAATGAGTTCGATATCCCTGTATATATAGGCTTGTGATGAGCTCGAATTCCTGGGTTTGAGGTTGACTTGATCACTTGAAGGTTGACTTGGTGTGGAGGCTCCATAAATCATATTTGACTCAATATTAAGCCTAATTACATGATTCAAAAGGCCAATATGGGTCAATTTAAATATATAATGACTCTATAAACTCAGAATAAATATTGTGGACTTTGACCTAAAATAATATGACCCAAGCATGAAACTAATGCTTTAATAAGTTATTTAATAATAATATAAAATTATTTTCTTTATTATTTTGACAAGTACATTAAGTATTGACTCAATTATAGTTCATGAAGATCGAACCTAGTTACAATCTTCAACACTCCCTCTTAACTAGGGAGGTATTCATAATATACCAGTAAAAGGAAGATCTCAACTATGTGAACTATGAAGAATTTTCAGGCACCTCAATTCCATGGACTAGATTCTTGACTAGGGAAATCTATCCATTGGTCTCTCAATAATTTAGGCACCGCAATGCCATGGACTAGATTCCTGACCAAGGAAATCTATCCAAGTGGGACTAATATGGACTAAAGCTTTCAAGCTCCATATGTACCATCAGGATTACTTACTAACCATCAACCCAAGGAACTAGGTGCACATCCACCCGATGCCACCCTCCCTACCAGACATCAAAACAAAGTGTCGCCCTGATGTCTTTCCAGGAAATGCTTCACACACAAAGCCTCAACAAATCTCTCTTAATCAAACTAATCGGTAACCAATATGCTTATCAATCCTTCGAGAGATTCACCTGTACAAACACAACCCCAATCAACAATACACTTTCAAATATATAATAAAAACAAACCTCTGGGGTTTCGATGTTGCTCTTCAACTAATATCATTAGGACTATGCGTTGAATCTTTGAGAGAAGATTCCTTTTCCTTCTTTACATGTAGAAACATCTCTTTCAGAATGCATTCTCCAATCAAAAAATACGTTATGCCCTCCCTCTTAACCAGGGATATTATTTCTATCTAAGCTCCCTCTTAATGTAGGGAGTTTAACTTCTTTCTTCAATGTTGGAGAATCTTTCGTGGCTTCCATCCTTCTCATCATGCTAATCATATCAACTTCTCTTACGGACTTCTTCACCAACTTGAATATGATGTGCATGCACAACTTAGATAGCAAGTGCAACCAAATCTTATAGAAGCATGAAGTTAGTCATAATGAAATCTTATAGTAGCGAAACCATTTAGACTTTACAAACATAATCAACTTCAACACTTCAACTTTTATCCCAAGTTCGTTTCAAACCCTAAATCACATTAGCAAAATGACAGAAGATTAGTTCTGTCATATAGCGATCCCTAGAAATAAGTCAAAAGGAAAATAAATGTATCTAATAACTTTCAGAAGCCATATGATAGACTATCTACTATGGTTTTATGTAAACCCTGGATCAAAACAAACACAACATGAATAGCTTCTACTAGGGTTCAATGTAAACCCTAGATTTTCCATCCATAAATTCTCAACAAACATTATATAATATACATACCAGAGAATTTTAATCATTACTAAGGCTTAGTTGGAAGAACCCTAGATTTTTCAAACATCATGCTAGAACTTCAAATTTTGTCTAGGGATTGTTTCCAAAACTTAGGACTTATGACCATTAGAAATTTAGTCAACATACATATCTAAGAGATTACCATCATGCATTCGCATATCATATGTCAGACAATACATTGGACACATACCAAGATTCAACCAAATGAACATATACCTAGGGTTTCATTCCTAAGACTTTACATAACAAGGATTCTGCTTATAGACCTAACCAAAACCTAGGGTTTCAATTCATATCAAAGCAAATCCTTATTATATCAAAATTTCAAAGGTTTGGGATTTTCGAACAACATCATTTCAACCCTAAAAAGTTTAGAGCTTCCATGATTATATCAAAACCCCAAACACAACATCATCAATACATTAACGAGAATAACAATTTATTCATTAATAGCCCCAAGTAGGTTTAGGGTTTCATACATTAATAACATACAACATAGTTACCGATCAAACGAGAAAATTACCTGGTACCCATTTTCTTGAGGTAGTAAAAAAAACGCCTAATTTTGAAAACTGGTGATGCAAATCACCCTTTTTTTTTAACATAGTTTTGCCACTTTAATTTTTATTTTTTTTGTTTAATTATTATTATTTTTTTTAATAATGTCATGATTTTCATGTTGATTTTGAAAAGTGGTAATGTAGAATAACTTGTTTTTTTAATTGTATTTTTGGAACCTTTTCTTTTTTTCTTTTTTTTCTTTTCTTCTTCTTCTTCTTTTTTTAACTATCATGTTGATCTAGAAAAATGGTCATTTTTTTAGCACTTCAAATTTTTTTTATTTATAAGTATGAACATTTGTTTTAAAATATTAATGATTTTCATGCTAATTTTGAAAAGTGTTGATGCAACATCAATCTTTTTTGTTTAGAGTGGTGATTTTCATCTTGGTAGTAAGACATAAAAATAAAATAAAAAAACATGACAAAAAAATCAAATATAAAAAAATATAAAGAAAACATGAAAAAAAACCAATAAAAGTGTTAAAAAAAAAAATTTAAAAAATTGTAAAAATAAAAACTTTAAACAAAAAATGAAAAAATTCAAAAAAAAAAAAAAAAAATTAATTAAAAAAAAAAATCAAATAATTTTTTTGAAAACAACATTAAAAAAAAAAACAAAAAAGCATATATAGATATCGAATAATATATATATATATATATATATATATATATATATATATATATATGATGATGATGATGATGATGATGATGATGATGGTGGTGGTGGTGGTTAATGTCCACTGAGACCAATATTTGGTCTTCTGAAGAGCTTCACGGATTATCCACAATATCAAGAAACATTTGTCAACGTTTCGAATCCCAACGGGGATCCATCTTCAGGACAATGGAATGAAGAATTTGAAGAAGGGTTGCCGACCAGAGAAATTATTTTTTTAATTTTTTAATTTTAATTATAATTTTTTTTATTTAATTTAACTCAAAAAACCAATAATTTTTATTACCAATTTTTAATAATTTTATTTCCAATTTTAATAATTTTATTTATAATTTAATAATATAAATTATTTTTATTTTTATTTTAATATCAATAATTTATAAAAGTAAACTAATTATTTAGTAATAAGTATTAACATTTATTTTAAAATGTAAATAAATATTAATACAGTAAATAATTATTTATATTATTTCATTAATTATGTTTATTATTTAATCTAATAAATAATATTAAAATTAATTTACGAATTAATTTATTTTTTATTTTAATATCAATAATCTATCGGACCTAAAGAAAAGACTTATTTAGTTTGATTTAAGATTTTATTCCTATGCTCAAAAAGCTTGGAGAGAAGCCTCCCGAGCTCACTATAATTTAACATCTTAAAAGGCTAGGAAGGTCAGTATTGCAACAAAGATTATGAAACTGAGCTCTAATGTGGTTGTACGCGGGGCACTCTAAGAGGAAGCGATTTTCATCCTCAATGTTCATATTCTCACAGAGATGGTAGATTCTTTCCATCCATGGTGTTTTAGGAACTGTCCAACGACCTGTTTCACTATGGAGCTCATGAGAATTCGTTCTAATCTTGGCTATATTAATTTTCTTCTTTGAGCTAGTTAAATCAGATAGATACTTTTGATCTTCTAGGGTGGGGTTGATGACCTCCTTATAATATCTTAATTTTCTTTTAGCTACTAGATCTTTCTCACACCACTTGTTTTCTTTGAACTTAGAAGTAACAATTTTTTTAATGTTATTAATGTTTTGCAATGCAACATTCTCATCGATCTCCCAATGGTTTAACCAGGCCCTGGTGTCTTTATACCAACCTCGTTTAAGCCTTAGGTGGTTTTGGCTAGAATTTAAAGCTAGCTTAGGAATTCTATGGTCTCCTATGCTATTGAGCTTGTACTTGTACAACCGAAGCCTAGTCATAGCTAGGCTCTCAATAGGGGAAAGACCCACTTCTATAAGGAGAATATGATAGAGTGTATTGCTTTTAATTTTAAGGTTATAAGTTATAAAACGCTTCTGGATTTGCTCAATCTTTCTCCAGGATTCTCTGGAGATGCTGCAACTCCAAGCCTCACATCCATATAAGATAACAGGAGTGAATAAAGTTTCAAAGAGGAACTTCTTTCTATCCCACATTACGAGGTTTGTCGTTTTACAATTATTTTCAAGACCAAAATAAGCTTTCCAGCCCCCATTAATCCTTTTCTGAATGCTATAGTTCCAGTTGATCTTGTGATGAATATCAATTCCTAGGTACTTGTAAGAAGACACTTCTTCCAAGTTACTATTGTCATACATAAAATTAGCATAAGTGTCCTTCTTGGATTTTATAATCATAACTTTTGTTTTGTCAGTGTTAACAGACATACCCATGGTAGAGCAGAAATCCTTAAGAAGTTTAAGTTGCTTATCAAGATCAGATGGGCACCTTACGAGAAGAACAATATTGTCAGCATAGAGAAGAAGGATGATGACTATCCCAGCGAAGATTGTGCCAGCACATCCTGCTTCCTCTAAACAACCTTCTAGCTTGTCGATGTAAATTCCAAATAGGGTAGGGGAGAGGGGGCAACCTTGTTTAACTCCAATATTACACTTAATATCTTTCGACCACCCCTCATTGCTCTTTAACTTGGCAATTACATTCTCGTATAACCTTATAGCGGTCGCTCTTAGTTCGAAAGGAACATTTAACTCTTATGATCTATTCCATTGGTTGTTTCTAGGAGCCGTATCGAAAGGCTTTCTAAAGTCCACAAAGAAACAAAAGAGATTGGATTTATCATTGCGGAATTCCTCCACAATGATCCTAAGCATAATGAGGTGGTCCATTGTTGAGTGTTGCCTTCTTAAACCCGCTTGGCCTTTAGCCCGCTTACCTTCACTTTCAAGCCAAATGCTCAACTTCTTTTCCAAAATAATACCATATAACTTGGCTAAGAGAGGGCTGATCATAATTTTCTGATAATTAGAGGGGTTATTTGTATCCCAACTTTTAAAAATAGGGATAATGAGGCTTTGATTCCAAGGTTTATGGAACCCTTGCTTGACCGCTTGTGGATGTGGGGGATGAGGACAGGACCTCCCATTTTTTAAGATTTCCGCCTGGTAACCTTCAATGTCTTTAGCTTTTCCATTTTCCAGGCGTTTAACCCCAAAATCAATGTCTTATAATGAGAAAACTTCCTTCGTTGTGAGTAGGGTTTCAAAATCCTTGGCATTTGGAGATTCATAAAGCTTTTTAAGATAGGAATTTCAGTCGTGTAAAGAAATTTTATTATTATCTTTAGTTTTCCTAGTTAGAATCTGCCTCCAGAATTTCTTAGGAACCACCTTAGAGAGGTGTAAGAGATTCTTTTGTCTTTTACGAATATATTGCCTTTTTTTTCCTTTTAGTTAGGGCTTTGTAGATTTTTATTTTGTCAATTTTGAGAGATTCATCAACAGCTTCCTTAATTGCTCTCCTCGCACTTTTACAATCTTTGCCATACCATGGGTTGGTTTTTCTATTTATTTTATTACTTGAGACTTCAATTGAGAACTTGTTAATAGAATATGAGAAGGTTGTAGTAAAATTATGATAGAGGTCATCTATGTTGTCTATACTAGATAAAGGAAGCAAATTAGTTTTTAATTCATTTAGAAAGAGATCATTTTTATTTCTATCAAAGATTAAGTTCTTTTGACTATAAGGATTATCTTCTATGGGATCTCTATGCATGACAAAATTGAGAGTTATGAGTAAAGGCCTATGATCAGAGTCAGGCTCGTGGTCGTTTAAGATGTAAAAACTTATTATTTCGTTTTATAAAGGGAGATCGGAAATAACATAGTCTACCACGCTGCTGCCAAGCCCATGGATGTAGATCATTTGGCTAGAATTGGGCCACTTCTTTAGAGCGTTTCAAATTATGAGATCCTGAGCACTACAGAGCTTGACTAGCTCCGACCCAAACAAATTATCCCTGAGGTCTTTAGAGCTCCTTTTGTACCGGCTAGCCAGAGTAAGGTCTTTGCTTAACCAAAGAGGATTGGGGTTGGAATGATTGCTTAGAAGAATAGCTTGGTTGCTTGAAGTTCGAGCATTAATGTCACCCACTAAAAGGATATTACCTTCATTCCTTAGGCTAGAAATATCATTCTCTAAACCATTGTAAGAACTACTTTTATCTAGATTATTTTTCTTATAGAAGTTAGAATTAATGCGGGGGAAATAATAGATTGCTATGTAGGTCTTTTTATCATTAATGTCAGTAATCTCAATCCAACTATATTAAATCTTAAAAAAAATAAAAATTTAAAGTAAAAATAAAATAAAAAATAAAAATAAATTCTATATATATATATATATATATATATATATATATATATATCACCGTCACTGCCTTGGGGGCTGCGAGGCTCGACCGACGGGCGGCAGAGCATCCCCTGACTGCCTCTAGCTCTACTTCCACCTACTGTTGTATCTGAAATTGTGAATCTCGATTTGCTGTGACCACTATGAGTTGCATATTGAGATCTTTATTTACTTGTTGTATCTCCGTGATGGACTGCTCTGTCTCGATCCAAGGTTGGGTACTGTAGGTCCAACCCAAAGAAAGCATATCCATAGATAGTTGACATTCCTAATAAATCCATCTCTAAGAAGTTACAATAATAATTGAAATCATACATTGTAATTACGTTTCCGTCTGGCAACTCTTCGTCGCTCGTCGGCTGAGCGTCGATTCTGGGAATCACCGTTGCCCTGGGTCGATTCCGAGAATCATCGTCACCCTAGGTCGATTCCGGGAATCACCGTTGCCCTAGGTTGATTATGGGAATCACCGTCGCCCTGGGTCGATTCCAAGAATCATTGCCGCCCTGGGTCGATTTCGGGAATCACCGTCGCCCTAGGTCGATTCTGGGAATCATCGTTGCCACCTACCATTGCCGCCTTGGGTAATCACTGCGGCCCCCACGGCAAAGACAATGATTTTTTTTTTATTAATTTTTTTTAACTTTTAAAAAAAATTATTAATTTCTTTTAATTTCTTTTATTTATTTATATATATATATATATATAAATATATATATTAAATTTTAAAAAAAATGAATTTTGTTAATTTTTAATTTAAAAATGTATTTTTCATAGATTTATATGCATTTTTTGAATATAAGTTATTATTTAAATTTTCTTTTTAAATTTTTAATTTGTGGTCTAAAGACATTAAATGCAATATCCCCTATCCCCTACTATTTTTGGCATATACATCGATAAGCTAGAGGAGTGTCTGGAATCTGCGAGGTGCAAGGGCACCGAGCTTGCTGGTGTTCTCATTACTCTTCTCCTCTATGCCATTGATATCGTTCTTCTTGCAAAAATCCATGATGATCTTGACAAGCAGCTTCAGATTCTTCGTGACTACTGCTCCAAGATGGGTATGACAGTTAATACCAACAAGACTAAAGTCATGATCATTAAATCCAAAAAGATCACCCATGGTAGTTTCATGTATAATAGCAAATGCTTAGAGTAGGTTTCTTCTTATAAGTATTTGGGAATTGACTTCCCTCATCATCTCAACTGGAATTATAACATTGAGAAAATGATTATTAGGGGTTGGGAAGCCTATTATGAGCTTGAAAACAATTGTAAGTCAGTCAATCTTTACATTTGGAGTAAAAAGAGGTTCTTCTTTGAGACCCTTTTCACCCCTGTTGTCTTATATGAATGTGAAGTTTGGGGTTGCAGTATATCCAGAGAGTCGTGGAGGAAGATTGAGATGATTCAAAAGCAAGTCATCACCTACAACCTTAAGATCAAGGGAAATACTCCCTATCGTATCCTCTTAATCAAATCTGGTTTGTTCCCCATTGAGAGTACGACTATGTTTAGATATATGATGTATAAGAAGAAGCTTAACAACATGGAATCTAAAAGGCTCCCTAAAATTGCTTCTAACTGTAGTCAAAACCCTCACCTTTGCCTCAAGCGCGGGTGGCATAAGGATGCCCAGTCCTGGCTCAACCATTAGGGAATTAAGGAGGAGCTCAGTATGGGAAGCAAAGATAATATCAAAAATATTATTACCTCCAAGTTTAAGGACAAGCTATGGGAGGATCAAGAGTTGGAAGGTAGAATGAAGCTAAGATACTATAAGGAAGTGATCAACCCCACCCTCGATAATCAGAATTATCTCTCTGTGTTGTCCATCAATAAGAAAAAAATGAACACTGCTAAGATAAGAACTAATTCCCATGCGCTGCGGAGTGAGACCGGGCGGTGGTCTATCCCTAAGACCTCTTAGAATGATAGAATCTATCAGATTTGCGATTCTAAGTAGGTGGAAGATGAAAAGCACTTCCTTTTAGACTGCCCACTCTTACTCACATTCGCTCTCAATTACCTACAATCTACCACAATTCCAATCTTCTTGACCTATTAAGTCAACCCACCTATAGTGATCGTGGAGCACTTAATTCCCTTCTCTTCGACCATAGAAACACGATTTTGAAGAATCAAACTTAGATTCTTTCTCCTATCTTAAGGTCCAATAGGCCGCATTGGTCTTAGTGGACGGTAACCATCATCATCATGATCAATGCGGGCTTAATGGTTAAGAGCATGTGTTTCCTCCTATTTGTTTTTTAAATTTATTTATTTATTTTATTTTATTTTTTAAATTTTTTTTTTTTTTTATAAATATTTTATTATTATTATTATTTTTAATTATGTGGTTTTTTAATAATTTTTTTATAACTTATATATATATATATATATATATATATATATATATATATATATATATATATATATATATATATATATATATAGATTTGTTTTGGGTTAATTTTATCTTTTTCTTTAAATTGTGTGTGTGTGTTTTTTTTTAATTTTCCTTTCTTTGCTTTTTTAAATTTTTTTTTTGTTTACAAGTGACATTTTATCTTTAATACCATGCCTAAAAATTGTTGGAATTTTATTTTCATAGACGTGATATTTTATCTTAAATGTCATCCTTGGATTTTCAAGGCTCTTCACAGACATGATAATAGATTATCTTTAATACCATGCGCAAAAATTGTTGCAATCTTAAGACTTTTGATATTTTATCTTTAATGTCATGTTTATCGTTGAAATTTTAAGGTTTTTTCAGAGTCATGATATTTTATCTTTAATGTCATTATTAAAAGTTGTTGACAATTTACCCCGAAAAGAAAATGATGTTATTCCAACAATAACACTTTTCATTTTCAAGGTGTTTTTTGCACACAAAAAATTGACGACGTTATTCCAGCAACAACACTTTTCATTTTCAGACTGTTTTTTGCACACACAAAAATTGGCAACGTTATTCCAGCATCAACACTTTTTGTTTTCAAGATGTTTTTTGCACACAAAAAATTGATGTTATTCCACCATCAACACTTTTTGTTTCGAGGGTGTTTTTCCAATCCTTTTTCCAAGAAAAAAATTGGTTTTTAGCATAATTTAAAAAAATGTTGAAATTTGACCCTAAAAAAAACAGTGCGTTCTGGAAGACACACTTTTCGTTTTTGGGCTGTTATTTCATGTTTTTTGAGTTTTTTTGGGCTAGAGTTCTCGTTTTGAAATAATAGTTCTCGTTTGATTGGTAACGATGTTATACCCTTAGGTTAGGGTTTTCCAAAGAACCTTTTAGGGTTCGTAAATGTAGACAATCAAAGATAGAATGTGGGCAGATTCATTACATGATGTATCATCCCAGGCAAGAATATTTTAAGATTCAGGAGAGTTAGACACAACAATAGTTAGTAATGTAGAATGTATATACCAAAGAAAATAACAAAACTCTATGATCTAAGACATACATTTGTTTCTTGACAAACCCTTTTGTAGTAATTTTAATACAAATATGTATTGTCTGGATTCTCATGGTCTAACAATTATATGCCACTATTAAACACAAAATTTCTTCTACAAAAATCTTTGCGGAAATTTTAAACACGACCGCTAATTGCAAACACACGAAGAAAGATCATTCACACATAACACAAATGTTTACCGGGAAAGCTTAAAGCTAAAAACCCCACTATCATATATTATGTATATATAATGGATCATGAAACAATCTCATACAAAAATCTACTCCAAGAGCTCTCAGTACAATATGCAATCGTCTCACACTGTCATGCAGAAATTTGGCAAATGCCTTAGCCAACTTTTTGCCTCACAACAGCCTGCCTCCACTGCGCAATCCAAGTTGATTACAAAGACCAATTTGACGAAATCATGCCCTCCTTGACTGTGCAATCCTCATGAGCATATCCAATGTGTGTTTGGCTTGCAAGAGTGTAATCCAATATAGTACAACTGATAGTCAACCGTCCCTTTCACCTACCTCTCAACTGGGTCTCCACTGGATCTGACATGCATGTAGTTAACAGTAGTAAATCTTTAGTTGCATGTGAGATCACTCCATGTGAATTAATTTAATATTTAAGTCATTGATCTCTCACTAGTGTATCTTCAGTTACAACTAGCACAATTGAGTTTAACTTACTTAACTGAGTTAAACTACTTTACAACGCACATAACTACACATCCAACTCTGTTACAACTTTACATCATACAGTTACAAATAAGTCCACTTGCATGTGCCACCAACCAACCTTAGAACTCGAAATTCCTTCAGCTAACTGGTTTTCCACTTCAGTTAACTGATTTCAAGTGCTCCATGAGAATAGATTAATATTTATTGTCCAACTATTATTAAGGGATAATAATAGTCGACATGCATCTATAAATAGACTTTGCACATACATCTAAAAATAGAACATCATCTATAAATAGAATTTTCTCAACATCTATAAATAGACTTCCACTATAAATAACATTTGCTCATCCATTCTAAAAATAGACATACACCTAAATATAGCCTATGGGCCCCACCTATTGTAGGTGCTAAATTTTCATTAGGATCATCATCTTGTTGAATCTCAACACTCCCTCTCAACAAGAAAGGGCTTATCCTTCACCCCGATCCTGTCTCTATGGTATTCGAATTTGCTCCTGGTGAGCGCCTTCGTCAGAATATCTACATCCTGATCCTCTGTAGGAATGTACTGAAGCAACATGATCTTTTGTTGCACATAATCTCTGGTATGATGATACCATATATCTATATGCTTAGATCTATCATGAAACACATGATTAATAGAGAGTTTAATGCAACTCTGATTATCACAATGAATCACTGTAGGATCTAAATGAGAACGAAACAAGCAACCAGGATCTTTCTTGTCCAGATAGCGTCACATGCATCTTGAATTGCTGCCATGTATTCCGCTTCCGCTGAACTGAGTGCCATAGATATCTGTTTCCTGATGTACCAAAAAACAACTATAGATCTGATACTAAATACCCCTCCTAATGTGCTCTTTCTGTCCATTGGTTTGCCCGCCCAATCTGCATCCGTGAAGCCATGAAACTTCACCTCATTCATCTGTCTGTACCACAAGCCATACTCAGATGTGCCCCTCAGGTATCTCAGGACATGCTTGCCCTCCTTCCAAAAGATCTTGGTAGGTTTAACCATCGCTTGACTAAGCTGGTTCACCGCATAGCATATGTCTAGTCTTGTATTCACTAAATACATTAGCGAACCCACTAACTGTCGATAGACAGTAGCATCCACTACCTCTTCAGATGTAGCATCCTCTTTCCTCCAGTTTCCTGGAAGAGGAGTATCCATGGGTTTGCAACCCTCCATGTGAAACTTACCTAGTATCTCCCTTGCATACTTGCCTTGAGACACAAAAAATTCACCATCTCGCTGCCATATTTCCAATCCAAGGAAATAATGAAGGAGGCCCATATCCTTCATCTCAAACTCCTTTACAAGGTCCTCCTTGCATGAGTGTATCAGCTGCTCATCACCAGTTAGTATTAAATCATCAACATAAAGAACAATGATTAAAATCTTACCCTCCACCACAATTTGGTATAGGTTTGCATCTGCCTCACTCTTGGTGAAGTCAAGTCCGGTGAAAAAATTATCGATCCAAGTGTACTAAGCACAAGGTGCTTGCTTCAGTCCATACGACGCTTTTTTGAGTCTGCACACATGCAACTCACTGCTGAAGATATCAAATCCTTCAGGCTGCTCAATGTACACTTCTTCCTCAATGATCCCATTAAGGAACGCAGTCTTCACATCCATCTGATAAATATGCCAAATGTTACACAACATTTTTTTCACAGTCCCTACAATCCCCATCCCACACATTGGAGGATCATTTTTTTGACTAATAAGAAGTGTCATGCCTTGCAAAAACCATCATTGCATCCCTTGCCATGAGGAAAACATTCCTTCTGTTGACAATTTCCTGAGAAGACCATCAGAAACACATATTTTTGGGTTGGCGCTGGTAGACTGTTATGCCCTCGCGCCAATGAGAAAGATTAACACTGGGCCCCGTGCCCATTGGCGCTCTGTCCCAGTAAGCTACCCACGCCAAGTTGTTTTTGGAATGTTTTTTAAAAATAGAGGCAAAGTTTCCATCATAACAACTTTGTGGGTGAGTTAGCCTAAGTGGTTCGACTGAATAACTACGACCACCCTCCTTTGGCCTCTTGTTTCCACCTTTTGGGGAAACCTCCCAAAGGATAAGGCCTCCCTTCCATCATTGTAGGGAGCCCAACCTCCTCTTATCCCTCTATAAATAAAGATATTTCCCCTTGATGTACTAGTTGAACAATCATAGCTGAAAGGATGAAGAGAATTGTTGAACAGCTTGTTGGCGAGATAGAGCAGAAAGAGACCTTTATCGAGAGAGAGCTTAGGCTTGTGTCCTCGCCTCATCCCAATTTCCCAACGATCCTTCGAGACACGCTTCGACTGAACCCGCTGAAGGAGGCTGCGACGTCAAGGCTCCGGTTGTAATTTCTTTCTTCTATTTATATATACATGACTATTGTCTGGTTCCCATCTTGTGTTAATATGGTTTATTTTTCGCAAAGTGCTTAGTCCTCCTTAACTGACTAGTTAGCTACGAATGCAATTATTGTATTGTATATCACTCTTGTATTTGATATTTGTGTAGGAATACAAGTACCATTGTCGAAAGACCACCATCTATCGGGACAAAGATCAAGAGGCTGCCACTATTACAGCTGCGACAATCGCGTTGGACTCTAGGTAGGTCAATCTACCCCAACCTATTTCATTTGTTAGCTAGGAACCTACACCTTAGCTTGTTCCCTTGTTGCTAGACCCACTCTAGGGCTAGAGGGATCGCCTCTGTCCGCAGAGGGGATTTAACTTTCCAAAAAGTTAATGACTCCACTGGGGATCAGTGTGAGTTCATCGTCTCGATGACAATGGTCGTTTGACTGCTTGTCTGTCCTTTTTGGCTTGCTTGATTGTTTAAAATTCTTCTGTTCAGCTCTAGAGTGTCAATATTGACCTCTTCTCACTGGTTCTTCCCTCCTCCCATAGTTATCCAGCTTGGTGCAAGTTTAATTTGAACAGTCACGCCAATTGGCACTTGTTGCTTTTGTTGCAGTAGCACCAACCCCTGTTTGGTGCGGATTACCGCCTCACAGTTGCGCTAAATCTTGTAGGATTTGGTTTGACCCTTTTGCTGAGTTTTTGGTCAGTTGTGCTTGCCTTCGTGTTGTTTTTTGGTTTGAAATTGGTCTTTTGGAGTTGTTTTGACTGCTATAGGCATGCTCTTCTCAGCTGTTTGTCTATTCTCTCATCGGTGCAGTTCATAGCCCTAGGGTTTTTAGGTGTCTTTCGCTCACTGAGCCTTCTGATTGAAGTTCGAGTCTTTTTTATTTGGTCAGTTCAATTCCCTGATTAGTTGTATTAGTCTTTCTTTATCCTTTGAGTTTTCAGTTTGTTGAACAATACTTTTGTTTTTGTTTGAATCTCCATCTCTTCACTTCGAACATAGATCACATTGTTCGTTTGGGTCATTTTGAAAGATTTTTGTTTGTTTGAAAGAGTGCATCATTGGTTTGAGTGCTTTTTATGTCTGTATTACTTTCAAATTGTTCATTTTGAGATCTCTACATTCATAGTGCTCTAAACTAGTGTTCGATTTGATTTTTAATGTAATTAGTGCATTGTGTGCTTCGTTCATTTAAAAAACAAAAAAATTGCATTCTTTCGTTTGCATCAGAAATGAAAAGTTCTTTTGCATAACTAGCGCTTGATCAACTAGGAAAGAGTTTCTCGTTTCTCGTTTTGGTTGTATTAGATGCATTAGGGGACTTCTTCGTATGATTTCATTGTTTTCTTCTTTCTGAAAGATCTCTATCCTTCTCTTAGTTAGCATTCATCAAACGGAAAATGGTGTTCTTTTGCATATAGCGTGCATTAAGGAATTTGAGATCCCATTCGGTAGGGCCTTGAAACTAAAACATTAATTCAAGATCAACTTTAAAATTAATTCAATCAATCTAAGGAAGCATTGGAACCTAACACAAACATTTTTAGAGGTCTAGGCTAGTAACGTGTTCCGGCGTCGTTAAACCTAGTAGCTGTCGTTTGCCACTTGGCTTTAGATAGCGCTACTACGGACTTGTGCTCCTCGTACCGTCACGTATATAACGGGAGACCCTCATAGGTTCAAATACTTTATCCATAGGAAGCTGTGTCTGCCGCCCTGTGACCGTGATACATTGAACACAACATTCGGGGAGACTACTGGCACATATGTTAAGTCCTCGGTCATTTCTCTTTCATTTGATCACCAAGGTGTATATGGCAGTTCATGGAAACTTGGTACACCCTCTTGCTTAGATTACCTGAGTAGTCATTTCAATCTTTTTGTGACTCCTTAAAAAGTGAAAATATCATCGAGCACTTGTTCTTTCATGCTCATTTAAATCTGAAAGTGACTAGAGTCATCTTTTGTCTGTTTCTCGACTCTTAAAACATGAAATGATAATTTATTTTTATTTTTATTTTTGTATTTATTTATTTATTTTAATTTTTTAATTTTTAATTTTTAATTTTAATTAATTAATTAATTAATTTTATTTTTTTAATTTAATTTAATTTATTTTTTATTTTTTTATTTTATTTTATTTTATTTTTTATTTTTATTTTTATTTTTTTTGTTATTTATTTATTTTTATTATTATTATTATTTTTTAAATTATTTTCTGATGTCATAAAATTAACTGCCTACGATCACATGCCCGTTAAAAGTTCTTTACTTGGCTTGTTTTTGTAATTCCTTAGGGTTTGATCTTGAAGCCTTGAATTGGCTATCTCATTTTTCTTCCTTTTTTGAAGTATTGTCATAGTGGTCGAACCACCAGTTTCGTCGTCTTCTTCACTGCCTCCTAGTGGCGTTTCTTTTGAAAGCCCTCAGTCCACTAGGTCTTCCGAGCTTGCGCAGCCTATTCTCTCGAGTCTTCAGCCTCTTGCTACCCGGTCTCCTCTTGAAGAGTCGGTTGAGTTCAATTGGCCCCCTTAGGGTGCTTGGTCTGGTTGTGGGAGCGAGGAAGAATTCCCTCCTCTTAGTTCGGGATCACCGTTTTTAGCCACTGCTTTGCCTCCTAATCCTCGTCATCTTTTTGATGATCTTACAGCTTCGTTAGATATGGATTCTTCGAGTCTTGATAGCAATGAAGAAATACCTGTTTCTACAGGGGAATATCAGCTTTTCCTAGAAGATCTTCTGTGTGTTTCTAGTCAATCTTCTCCTCAATCGGTGTACTTCCACCTGGTTATCGGACTTTGAGTCAGATTATTTCTGGTGTTGCGCCCATAGCACAATCCAGTACCTCAACTCCTCCAAGGAGTTTGGTCCTTCCGTCGTTAGGACTATTGCCTTCGACACCTAGCTCATCGGTCACTGTTACATCTGTCCCGGTCCAACCTACCGTCTATGTGGCTTCATCTGCACCAGTTGTTACGCATCAGTCGTTAGGATCTTTTCGCACTCGCAGGTCTATCTTTCTTAATCCCACGTGGCCTATCAATCCTGGTGTGAGTAGATCACAAGCTCTTGCCGTGGAAACCACGCCTGCTTCTAGTATGGCTATGACTTCCGCTTCTATTCCTTGCGACCTTACTTTCGATGAGTATCTGTTGGTTGTTCAGCAGTAGAAATCTCAGGGTTCTCAACAGCCCCAAACTCCTATCAATCCTCCCAATCACTTTGATGTCTACAGTAATCCTGTATATATGCCTCAAATTGATCCTCATCAGGTTGTTTATCTGCCTCCGGCTGATCCCTATCATACCGTTCCTCATTAAGGACCATTGATATAGGCAGAACCCTCGGGCCCACAAGTACAACCCTTATAGGGACAATTTTTGGTCCAGTAGGGACAAACCTTTGGTCCTCAGGGACAACCTTATGGTCTACAAGGCCAACCCTTATAGGGTCAACCTTCAGTCCAACAAGGACAATCCTACGGTTCTTCCAGTCAACCTCAGTTTCAACCAGGAGCATCTTATGTTCCTGGGGGGAAGATGTATCCACCACAAGGACAACCTTTTGTGCAACAGCAACAACCTTACATTCAACAAGGCCAAAATTTTGTACAACAAGGAAAACCCTATTGTCTTGCTCTGGGTCAACCTGCTTATTAGGGCCAACTTGGTCCATCTCAACCATCGGGACAACCTCTTCCATAAGGGCAACCCGGTGGCCCAAAGTATCTTGGCCAACCTGCTCCACAGGGACAGCCTGCTCAGCCTTAGCAGCCGATTCAACCTGCTCAACCCGCTTAGCAGCCGGTTCAACCTGTTCAACTTGCTCAACAACTGGTTAAACCTTTTCAACCAGCTCAATAGCCCGTTCAACTCGGTCGAAAGATTATACCAAACTATGTCAGGAAGCAAGGAAAGAGATCGCTGATGGTCCTCCTCCTCCTCTTGCTTCTAGTCCTCTTTAGATTTAAAGGCCCAGTACTGAGCCTGTTGTACGACCACCTTCCAAAGGTGTACTCCGTAAGTCTTCTTACAATCCTAACGCCCATGCTGCTCAACATTACAATATTGTTGATGATTTGGCTCAAGTGCCATCTGCAATGTCTGCATTAGAAGTACTTCAGAGTCATCCATCTCAACCGAAGGCTTTGTTATCTACAATTGGCGGGGTTGATCCTACTGATTCAATCCTTGTCACTTTTGACTTGGAGAATTCGTCCCACGTCTACTGCACCAACTTGCGCTCATCATCCAAGTTGGCATTAATGGACTGAATATCCATCGAGTGGTTGTGGACGAGGGTGCATCTACGTGTGTCATGTCATCTGCATGCTGGAAAGCCATTGGTTCTCCAGCTTTGAATTCATCTCCAAATTCTCTTGAAGTGTTTGATGGAAGGGAATCTAAACCTCTTAGTGTTCTTGCTAGTTTACCGATTACTCTAGAAGGGAAGACGGTCAATGTCGAGGTTGAAGTAGTTGACACCATGCTCAATTACAATCTTCTCCTCGGTCGCAGTTGGACTCATGCCATGTTGTGCATTCCATCCACTCCCTTTCGTGTTTTGAAATTCCGGCATGAAGGAAAGATCGTTAATTTTGATAAGTTGTCGTTCTTCACTTCTTCTTCCGAGAACAACGTTCCGTATGTGGATCAAATTCCTACTCCCTACGAGAGCGTAGGGCTAGGTCTCTTCAAAGATTCTGCCCTCATGGGTATTTTTCCTCTTCCTCCACCCAACATTGTTCAGATCAATATGATCTCTTGGTCTGACGATCCGTGGATCATCCCTTCGCCTGAGAAAGTTGATTCCTTTGAATATTTGATGTCGTTAAGTCTAATCGAGATTGACTATTGTGAACTTATTTCGGCTTCAAAGCCTCCACCCCTTGATCATTCTCCTTTGGGCATGTCTCTCGACAATTATTCTCAATCCCCTTGGCTTGGCGATTCGGATTCACCCAATCTGAGATATTTCCCTCCGATGAAGCCATTGTGGAAACTATGTCTCTCGAGGAAACTTCGTGGGATGATAGTCATCATCGTTCCTCGTTCATGCCTGGCCTCGGGGCCATGTCTACGTATCTTGAGAGGTTCACATCTTAGGTTCCTTCTCCTCCACTTAAAACAACTATTTTGACACATTAAGTTTATACGGAGGGTAACTTGAGTAATATCACTCAAACGATGCCTATCGACATTTTCGTGAAACTGGGAATTGTCGAGAACATCCATATTGGGGTCACCTGTTCTTCAGATGAAGTCCAGGTTTATACTAGCCTTTTTCGCGAGTTCCACAATGTCTTTGCATGGTCTTACGAAGAAATGCTCGACATCGATCCCAACATAGTGGTGCATGAGATTCCCACATATACTGGTGCGAAGCCTGTTCTCCAGTGCCTTCGTCCTGTGTACCCCAGAAAGGCTACCGCCATTAAGGGAGAAGTTGAAAAAATTCTAAAAGCTAGTTTTATCTATCTGATTCCCTTGACAGAATGGGTGTCCAATATTTTCCCTATAGATAAGAAACAGGGCACCATTCGGGTCTGTGTTGATTATCGTGACATTAACCGGGCCTGCCCTAAGGATCATTATCCTACTCCCTTTAATGATCAAATCATTGATGACTGTGTGGGGAGTGAAATTTTTTCCCTTATGGATGGCTTTTCTAGCTACAACCAGATTAACGTTCTCCCAACCGATCAACATAAGACTGCCTTTATTTGTACCTGGGGTACTTTCACGTACAAAAATATCCCTTTCGGTTTGAAAAATGTTGGGGCTACATTTCAGCGAGCAATGCCATATGCTTTTCATGATATTAAAGACATTGTTAAGCCTTATTTGGATGACCTCCTGGCTCATTCAGCTAAGCGTAGAGACAATCCTGACCATCTTCCTCAGATTTTTCTTTGCTGTTGACGCTATAACATACGGCTGAATCCGCACAAGTGCATCTTCTGCATCGATTTCGGTAGAATCTTAGGGTTTATTGTTTCCAAAGACGGAATTTGCCTCGATCTGCTCAAATTTTAGGCTATCATTAATATCCCCTCTCCATCCTCATTAGATCAGCTGCAGAGTCTACAGGGAAAGGCTAACTTCTTACGTTGTTTTATACCTAACTATGCTGAAGTGGCTAAAGGATACACGCGATTACTAAAGTAGGGCATTCCGTTCCTTTGGGATGAGATCACTCAGAAGTATTTTGTTGCCTTAAAGATGTTGCTTGTCAACGCTCCTTTATTGCGTCCTCCAAATTATCATCGCAATTATTCCCTCTATTTGGCCACCGCTTTCAGCACGATTTCCATGGTTTTGGTACAAGATGATGATGCCAGTGATGAACATGTTATTTAATATCTATCTCGTAACCTTATTGATACTGAAACATGATATGCACATGTCGAGAAGTTAGCGTTAGCTATCGTTCAAGCAGTTCAACATTTTCGTCATTACATTCTGTTGCATACGGTGACTGTGATTTCTGACTGCAACCCTATGACCTACATATTGTCTCGAATATTGCTGGGGGGAAAGTAATCGAAGTGGATTGTCATCCTCCAGGAGTTTGATTTGGAGCTCACCACTACCAAGTCGAAGAAATCATTATTTTTCGTCGATCTAATCTGCTCTCTCGCTTCCGAATCCACTCCATCTGGTTCCGAGGAATGCATTCTAGACGATACACTTTTTCTGATTAGCACCCTCGATCCTTGGTATGGTGATATCATCGTATATCTTCATAATTCTACCTTCAGATCTGAGTTGACAAAGGATGCTCGTCGACGCATCTATCATCAATTACAACCTTATCGTATAGTCGAAGATACACTCTACCGCATCGAAGTTGATTCCATTCTCCGCCAGTGTTTGACTCTCGAGGAGGCTGAGAAAGCCTTGAATGACTATCATAGTGGCGCCTGTGGTGGTCACACGTCTGGTTATGCTACTGCACAGAAAATTAATCGTGCCAGGTATTTCTGGCCCACCATCTTCAAGGACTACATTGTTGTTGTTCGTAAATGTCATGACTACCAGATCTATCAGCGCAAGATGTGCGCGCCGCCTTCACATCTCCACCTTGTCATTACTGTTGGTCCCTTTGCAAATTGGGGCATCGATTTTATGATGGATAAACCTCACTTGGCCGGGGGGCATGCTTATATCATCGTAGTCGTTGACTACTTCACCAAATGGGCCGAAGCAATGCCTACAATTACAACTGATGGTAAGACCACAACTCAGTTCATATTCAATCACATCATTTCTTGGTTTGGTGTCCCTCGAGCCATCGTTACCGATCATGGTACCCTTTTTTGGCATTATATGTTGGCAGAGTTGACTTCCAAGTTGGGCCTGCATCATGACAACTCAACGTCGTACTATCCTCAGGCCAATGGCCAGGTTGAAGCTATGAATAAAGTTCTTGTCACCATGCTTCAACGTATGATTGGGATGCACAAATCAAACTGGCATATCATGTTATTTTCGGCTCTTTGGGCATATCGAACCTTATTTAAGGATGCGATCGGATTCACTCCATTTCAGCTTGTTTATGTTCTGGAAGCTACCTGACGCATCATAGTTTCTCATCTCATCCATTACGATGACAGGGCTCCACTAATGATGGTAGAGTATATGGGTTTAGGAAAACTTATATTTCCTTCCTCGGAATACATACAATCAAAATTGTTCTTTTAAACAATTGTAAATCCAACGGTCGTCGCACTCCTCCTCCATTTAACTACCCAATCTGATGGTCATCGCATTTCAAACAACTTATGTTTTAAGACTTTAAAAATTTGCGATATTCGTGGTTTTACTTTGTCGAATAGGTGATACGTGTCACGTCCAGACTTTATCGCAGAGTTTGAAAAAATACCACTTACCATCTTGATGCTTCACGATATACCATTTTCTGTTTTGAATCTGCTTTCCGGTTCCACTGGCTATCACCCACTCACAGTTCCACTTTCAAGAACACACCATTATACAATTCGATCAACTATTAACCCGATAGTTCTCCACGTTTATTGACCCATAATACGTTTCCAACTGTTTCCCTTCATCCATTCAAAAATAAAATCTCGATCTCTGCATGCCGATACACAGGTTTTTTTAAATAGTCATCTAAGCCCTAATTACGCACAAGGAGATTTCAACTGTTTATCAATACTACTCACACGAAAATTTCACAGCATTTCTCAGATTCAAAATCAATACACTAAAAGCTATTAAGACACATACAGAGAAGATTTCCACACACGATATATACAAATCCACACTGTTTTGGTATTTTTATAAAATATTTACAAAGGAAACAGTCACATCCGACTGTTTCAATCCTTCTCCATAAAATTAATCTACTGTTCTTTCTAACCTTTAGCTCTCTCTCCAAATTTTCAAAAGGTCACAATTTATACAAATACAAATTCATGAACCAATTTAATTCAGATCCAACAATCTCTCACTTTCTCCTAAAGTATCTCTTCAACTCCATTCTTTTCTCAAACAAAATCCTAAATTAAACTTTTAAATCCCTCAAATCCTCACTCCTCCTAGGACTACTCAACTATCTCTAGGATCTCTTCATTCACGACATACTCTCCACAAATTTAATTTACAATTTAAAGTTTCCTCAAACTCAACTAAACTTAGGAAAATAAATAAAATGATTAAGGGAACCCACTCCCTTTAGTAAATGAGAAATAAGACTCATGGGTCTTATAAGCTTTGACGAATGCTCCTGCATCAAACTCCCTGAGTTGAAAGTTTTCATGACCTCCTGGTCATGTGTTTCTTCTGCTAAATCATCCAGAATCC
Source organism: Pinus albicaulis (assembly GCA_034641835.2). Taxonomy (NCBI): domain Eukaryota; kingdom Viridiplantae; phylum Streptophyta; class Pinopsida; order Pinales; family Pinaceae; genus Pinus; species Pinus albicaulis. The sequence continues at coordinate 1,639,975,219 of CM076582.1, forward strand.
CAAACTTTACTTTGTAACTTGTCATCTCTTTCATCATGCTTCTGCTCCATTTCTTCTGCCACTATTGCTTTAGTCCTTTCAGGTTTCCAAATCTTATGCTACTATTGTGCTCTTTCTTTGCTGATGCAGATTTCTTTTGTTAATTTCTCTTCTTTGCTGGTTCTCTTTTTGACTAACTTCTTCATCCATAATTTCTCAATTTCATCTTTACACTTTGCCCTCAGTTGAACTCCACTGACAACTAACTATTGTATATTCTCTTTTGCCATAGAAATTATGAAATATTTGTCCAATTCTATTTCGGCTCTTTCATTTACAACCTGTTGGTTGCACTTCACAACATTCCCTTCATTGTCATTAAAGACAATCTTTTCCTCTATATTGTCAGGTTCACTTAATAATTTTTCTAGCAATTTAAATCTTCCCTCATATTTAATAAGCATGTCATTTACATATGGCTTCTCTTTCCCATATAAAACATAATTTCCATCACAATTTTCAGATTTAAAATTACTATGTTTTTCAGTCTCCACAGATAATTCCGCCATCAAGTCTTTATGCTGATTTTCTGCAAGATTCATGAAACTGTCAACAAATTTCATTTAGCAATTTCCTCTGTATTACACAGTGTTCCTTCTTCTGACACAATGCTATCATTCAACAATTCAATAGCTATAATCTCTTGGAGCATATAATTGTGAAATATCCTTTCATCTTTTGTACTAATACCATTACAACAAAATGATGTTGTTTCATCTTCATATATAACAGAAACAAAATTCTGTTTTTCTAAAGCTTCTTCATGGTTTACAGACTCATAAAAATAATCAATTTTAAAATCACAGAATTTATGGATTTCTGTATTTGTCAACATCATCATACATTCCTTCACATTTTCCATAATACTTCAATCTTGATTTTCTACTGAAGATGCTTCATTCTGGTTATCATCACAAACTCTCATTTGCTTATCTTCAACTTCTTTAATTATAACAATCTCCCTGTAAATGCCATTATTCTCAAATTTATTAAATACATGCTAAAAATACTTTTCTATTCCATCGATTTCTTCCAGTAATTTGACTTCTTCATCAACATGCATAAGCACATTGTCCAATTGTTGTCCTACCTGAAAACATACACAACACATCAATTTTAAAAATACAAGGCTCTTCTTTGAAGCCTCAGTGATCATATTTTTACGCTTATTTGAAATATTCTAATAGTTCACTAAGTTATTGAGAAATTCTTCCTCAACATCTATGATTTATTTTTCATCAAAGAATACTTCTTGGACTGCAGCTTCTGGACTATGCCTGACAACTTTATCATAGGTTTGTAGAATACCTTCATGTTCTAAAAAATTCTCTCCATAACTCAGTTTATCAAGTAAGAAAATATGTCTTTCTCTCTTCAATAACAAGACTTTGATCCTTCAAAATCTGCCTTGACTCAACTTCTTGAGCTGAGTTCTCTGTGTCAGCTTCTCTTCTCTCCACTTCACAAATCTGCATTGCATTTATTTCCTTTTCTTTTTCCAATTTCCATTGGTTTCCTATCGAGGTTAAAATTTCTTCAAACATGATCCAATAAGTTTTTAATAAGAGAAGACACAACCATTCACTCATACCTTTTAATTTCCTCCACCAATTGAAGTCTTGAAATTCTTTATGAATCTCCTTTTGTGTTTTTCTTGCCTCTGCCTCTTGCACTTTTTCATGCACAAGCTCAAATTTGTTAGGTTTCATACTTGCAAATGTACATTCACACAAATAATTAATTCCAAAAATATGAGACTCTCTTTTCTGTGTTGATGCTACCAGCACCTTTCTCTCATGCTGATTTGTATAGATCATCTCTTCATCATTATCATCATTGTCTCCTTTCCAAAGGATAGGTCCTTTCTCTGGTTTACAAATGGTTTCTCTTGTTTCATTCTCAACTGTTCGGAATATTAATTTCTCAGCAGATAATTCCCTGACATGCCACTTAACTCTTTTCCTCACATAAAATCCTTGTTTCAATTCCTCTCTGATTCCTTTCTGTATCAGCTTCGTCAAATGACCTAATTTTTTCTTCATCTAAGCTATCTCTTTGTAAATTTCTTCCTTACTCATTCTTTTGAGTCCAACTGCTTTGACATTTTTCCCTCTCTATCTGTGACTTTCCTTTGTACCCCTGTTATGACTAACAATAGTCAAATTTATTTCTTCCTTTGGTGAACTCTCCTTGTTCACTGGTGAGTTGCAACCAACCCTTCTTTCTTCTGTAACAATTCTGTTACTTGTCATCCATACCAAATCAACCTTTTGGTATCTTTTCTTTTCCAGGTTTTCTGCACTAGAACCTTTTCTTCTGTTGTGGTTTTCTTTAGAACCTCTTCAATATTGGCTATGACTATCAATAGTCATATTTGTCTCTATCTTCATGAGTTCCTCACTCACTATGAGCTGTATTAAGGCCTCTACAACAACAAGTCCTCCCTGCTGCCACTTACCCTACCAATATTTCCTCTGTACTTGGTCTTTTGGCAAGTACTGGTTCTCTATTCTCTGGAACCTCTTGAGCATTCCTCTTTTCTCCTTCTAGGATTCAACTCATCTACACTTTTTAAGAACACAACTATCCTTTTTATCCAACCTATGTTGGAATTCTTCAAGGTTCTGCCACATTCTTCTTTCACTTAGAATTCACTTACCAGCTTCCTCGACCTCTTTTTGCTGAGATACTTCCTCCTTGTCTGCATATTGATATCTACAAACATAATCTTCAAACCAGAGTTAAAATAACACTTACCATATCACCTTCAAGATCTTTGTGTGATATTGTTTCACCATTCATCTACACTATATCTCTATGTGCTGCAATCTATCAGATTCAAAATCTGATCTTCTCTCTCATATCACCATTGTACCTGTATAATGTTACCTCAAGATACATCAAAGCATCTTTTCAAACCTGCCAATTTTCTTCAAGATGTCTTAAAAATAATTCCCATTCCATCAATTAATTCTTTGCCAAATGATTCATGTATCCACTATTTCATTCTTCAATCAAAAGACTTCATATAATCATCAACTATTTCTCATCTTACTCTTCATAATGAACACTTCAGCTTTTAAGATCAATTATGATTCAATCTGAACTTCAACAATATTTACAAAATTCATGACAGACATTACAAATTCATTCTGATAATGTTTTTGTAAGCAATCTTGTCTTGCTTCTACAAATTTCAAATTTCAATCCTTGTAATGGCTCTCCTTTCAAATCTATTGAATCCAGTCTTCAGTCTAACTGTTCCTTCAACCATAAATATCATTGTCTTCACAATAATTAAGCAATCCTCAATCATTCGTTAGTTTTCAAAAAATTCTTTAAATCATTTAAATGTCTTCAGTGCAATAGCAAACCACTCTTCTATTTGAATTTAAATTCAAAACCTTTCTCAATTTACTTTTTGAATCAAACCAATCATTCAATCAACTTATATTTAAATATTACTAAGTATTGACTTCAAACATGGGAATTTCAATTGCCTGTAAGGAAAGCATTTTCTCCTTTGAAATTTCAATCCCTTGTTGTTCTCCAGACATTTAAATCAAAATAAATCTTCTTACTCGACCTGTAACACCTTGTAGTAATTCACAGAATTCAACAATCCTTTCATATTCTGGTTGTGAACTGTACACATTGCTCAATAAGGCATGACCACTGCCAACTAAATCTTGAAGCATATGGAATTGATTGATCGCCTTCGAAAAATCCTCCAGAATACTAGCCTCTGTTCCACGAATCTTCAAGCAAAAGTCCAATGATTCCAACACTGACGTTAAGCCAACATCTGATCCTTCCAACTCGGCATGATACTGTAATGCTGCAAAAATGTGGCAAATAGATGGAATTGCTGAAGGATCACTTGCACCAGCTCTTGCAGTCAACAATTCTGCATTTTTCTCTACTGTTGTTCTGATCATCCCAAATAATTTTTCCACTCTAATACCACAAATGATGCAACATAGCTGCTTATCTCATCCATTACGATGACAGGGATCCACTAATGATGGCAGAGTATGTGGGTTTAGGAAAAATTCTATTTCCTTCCTTGAAATACATACAATCAACACTGTTCTTTTAAAAAATTGTAAATCCGACGGTCGTCACACTCTTGCATTTAACTACCTAATTCGACGGTCATCACATTTCATACAGCTTATGTTTTAAGACTATCAAAATTTGCGATATTCGTGGTTTTACTTCACCAAATAGGTGATACGTTTCACCTCCAGAATTTATCGCTGAGTTTGAAAAAATACCACTTACCGTCTTGATGCTTTGCGATATACCCTTTGATTTTTTGAATATTGCTTTCCGGTTCTACCGACTATCACCCACTCATAGTTCCACTTTCAAGAACACACCATTATACAACTCGACCGACTATTAACCCGACGGTTCTGCATGTTTATTGACCCATAATACATTTCTGACTGTTTCCCTTCATCCATTCAAAAAGAAAATCCCAATCTCTGCATGCCTATACACAGGTTTGAGATTCAACAAGATGATGAGCTTAGTGAAAATTAGTCACCTTCACTAAGTGGGCCCATAGGCTATTTTTAGGTGTAAGTCTATTTTTAGACATGGTGATCATATTTCAGAAGTTGCAGGATGCTATTTGTGGATGGTTGGTCAAGTTGGAAAAATAGATGAAATTCTATTTTTAGAATATTGGGTGAAGTCTATTTATAGATCATCGATCTAAAAATAGATGTGTCGATTATTATTAGCCCTTAATAATAAACAAACTCTAAATATAAACTTATTCTCTTGGAGCACTTTATTTCAATATACAGATTTGGCAAATCAGTGGGCTGAAGGAATTACGCACTTCCTAGGGTTTACTGGTGGTTCATGCATGGAGGACTCAGTTAGAACTGAAGTGGAAAAGTTATGATAGAGTTGGAAGAGTAGTTCATGGAGTTATTATTCAGTTTAACTCAGTCAATGGAGTTAAAATCAGTTGAGCTAGTTGTATCTAGTCTAACTAAATGATACACTAGTGAGAGTGGAGTGAATTAATTAATTAATTAATTCACAAATAATAACTCATTAATCAACTGAAAAAATACAACAGTTAACTACAGTGCATGTCAGTTCCAGTGGAGACTCAGTGGAGAGATAGGTGAAAGGGTGAGATGGACTATTTGTTGTGACTATAATGATGCATCGATTGCACCACACACACATTGGAGTTGCCAATGAGGATTGCACAGTGCAAGCAAGGTAGATTTGAATTCATTCAGGGGTCTTCTTCAACAGGGATTTTGCAGTAGAGGCAGGCTATCAGGTGGCAAGAAATTAGTGCATGGATTTACATATTTCTTCTGATTAGTGTGTGACGATTGATTGTACTGAGAGCTTGATGTACTAAGCTTTGTATGAGATTTTTACATGATCTCCATGATACATAATATATGATAGTTGGGGTTTTCAGCTTCAGGCTTTCCTGTTAAACAACTGTGTTATGTGCGATTGTTTTTATTACTTCATGTGTTTGCAATTGAGTTTTTAAATTTCTGCAAAAGATTAATAGTGGAAGGGTTTTGTATTTAGCAAGAAGATAAATATTGTTAGATCAGGAGAATCTGGATATATACATGCATATTGTATATAATTTCTACATGGTATCAGAGCAGTGTTAATTCTTGAAGATTGAAATTGTGAATAATTGCTTGAGTTTGTGTTGGTGGACAATTCGAATTTGCTGTAGAAATTCTTAGTGCGACAATTGAGTATAAATTGAAATGTCTTTTAATGGGGTGTGATTGGAGTATGCCCTTGATGACAACTCAAATTACATAGCCTGGAAGGATAGGATGGAGGCAGTGCTGGAAGATAATGGACTGAAGGAGTTCATCGATAGCGATGTTCCTAAGCCGGGATCTAGCAATGTTGCATTACTTGACCCATGGAAAAAGAAGGTAGCAAAGATAAGAAGAATTCTGTTGGAAGGTGTGAAGGACCATATTATGTCCACCCTTCACAAGAAAGCCACTCCATTTACAATGTGGAAGGCTTTGACAAATTTGTTTCAAAGCAGCGGCGACCAGAGGAAGTTGGCACTGAAAGATAAGCTCAGAAAAATAAAAATGGAGAAGGGCGACAATATTCCAAAATATCTCACAAAGTTTGTCCACTGTAGGGATGAATTGGGAAGTTTGGGGATTACTGTTGATGATGAAAACTTAGTGAGCTTAGCTCTCCTTAGGCTCTGAAGAGTTGGCATAGCTACGAAGGCTCTGTCAATGGACGGGATAAACTCCCGAGATGGGAGCGACTTTGGTCGGATCTTGTGTAGGAGGAGATAAGGCAAAGTACCAGGGATGGCTCTTCATCGAAGAATGAAGATGAAGAGAATTGCGCTTTGGCTGCCAAAGCGAGGAAGAGGAAGGGGAAGAAATCCCATCCAAAATCCGAAGCTAAAGGCAAGAAGCAGGATTTGTCCAAGGTGAAGTGTTTTCACTGTCACGAAGATGGGCATTTTGCCACTAACTGCCCACAGAAAAATAAGAACAAGAAGGCTACTGGAGCTGCAGCTGGAGAGGCCTTAGCCTAAAAAATTGAACTTGATTTCTCTTTTATCACATGCTTGGTTTCAAGCTCAATGGTATCAGTGTGGTATCTTGATAGTGGTGCGTCTTTCCATATGATAGGAGACAAGGAGTTGTTTAGTGACTTGGAGGAGAAGGACCTTTAAATGCATATGGAGACGGGTGATGATGGTCGATATAGTGCAATCAACATTGGGACCATTACCTTTGAGAGGGAGTCAAGTAATCCATTTCTGTTGAAAGATGTTATGCATGTTCCAGGTATGAAGAAGAACTTGGTCTTGGTCGCAATGTTGTAAGACAAAGGTTATGACGTTGTTTTTAGCGATGGAAAATATTTCCTGGGATATAAAACAACAGGTCAAACCAAGAGGATAGGGATTCGAGTTAAGAATCTCTAAAAGATGGAGGTAGATGGTTGCGCTGCAATGATGGGCAAAGCAGAAGAAGTGGTGAGCCGGAATGAGGGCGAATTATGGCACAGGAGATTGGGCCATCTTCACCATGGTGCTTTGAAGATTGTGCAGAAGATTTATATTGGACTTCCCAAGGGTACTCTTGTGCAGTCAGATCAGTGCAAGGGATGTACTATGGGTAAGTTTGTGAAGACCACCTTTCATGAGAAGGAGAACCATGCTTCGGTGGTCCTTGAGAGAATTCACACAAACTTGTGTGGACCTTTCTCGGTTGCTTCAACAACAAAACACATGTATTATTTTATATTTGTTGATGACTATTATCGTAGATGATGGATCTTCTTCATGCAGAAGAAGAGCAAAACATTCTCAAAGTTCTATGAGTTTAAAGCATTGGTGGAGAAGGAGTCGAGGAAGCAAGTGAAAGCTCTTCGCAGCGATAATGGTGGTGAATACATCTCGGGTGAATTCAAAGACTTCTGTAGCAAAGAGGGAATTCGAAGAGAACTCATAGCGCCTCATAACTCACAACAGAATGGGGTCACGGAGAGGAAGAACAGAATGATCGTGGGTACTACAGGAGCTATGCTGCATGACCAGGGCCTACCAATGGACTTGTGGGCGGAAGCATGTAACACTGCGGTTTATGTGCAAAACCGTTGTCCTCATAGAGTACTTGAATTGAGTACACCTAAAGAAGATTTTACTGGTAAGAAGCCTGATATTTCTCATTTGAAGATTTTTGGCTCATATGTTTACATTCATGTGATAAAGGACGCTAGGAAGAAGTTGGAGCCGACTGTAGAAGTTGGGATATTTGTGGGGTACACAGAAACACTCCATAATTATCGTGTGTATTTTCCAAACAATAGAATGACTATGGTGCGACATGATATAAAATTCAATGGGGTGAAAGCCATGAAGTTGTCGCTTGAGAGGGAGATACACTTGCATGCAGAGGAGGAACTTCTTGTTCCCAAAGATGAGCCTCTAGATGTGGATCAACCACAGGAGGAGATTCATGGAGTGGAGGAATCCACTCATGCAGAACCAAACATCAGAGAAGGCAAAAAGCGTACCACAGAAGATGAGAGACTGAAGCTTTATGCGACACATAATGTAGGAGTCCCTACATCACAGCGTAGACAGAGACAATCACCTGACCATTTTACTGGATACATGGATCTTATGAGCAAGTGTATCGTGACAGAGCCATCTTATTTTGAAGAAGCAGTGTAGGAGCCTATATGGGTAGATGCCATGGTGGAGGGGTATGACTCCATTGTCAGAAACAATGCTTGGGAGATTGTTCTAAGGCCAGTGGGTAAATCAGTTGTAGGATCAAGATGGATCTAGAAGGTAAAGCAAGCTGCTGATGGGAGCGTCGAGAATTATAAGGCAAGATTTGTTGCCTAGATCTTCTCACAGATCGAGGGGATTGATTATGAAGAAAGTTTTGTACTTGTCACATGGTATTCTTCCATAAGGACCATCCTTGTTCTCTCAACGTAGATGGGTTGGCACATTCATCAGATGGATGTGAAGACTACGTTCCTTAATGGGATCATTGAGGAAGAGGTGCACATTGAGCAACCTGAAGGATTTGAGATCTTCAGCAGCGAGTCGCATGTGTGCAGGCTCAAAAGAGCGTTGTATGGGCTGGAGCAAGCACCACGTACTTGGTACACTCGGATTGACAACTATTTCACTGCACTTGGCTTCACCAAGAGTGAGGTGGATGCAAACGTGTACCAAATTGTGGTGGAGGGTAAGCTTTTAATCATTTTTCTTTATGTTGATGATTTAATACTAACGGGTGATGAGCAGTTGATACACTCATGCAAGGTAGATCTTTCAAAGGAGTTTGAGATGAAATATTTAGGCCTCCTTCATTATTTCCTTGGATTGGAAATATGGGAACGGGAAGGTGAACTATTTGTGTCTCAAGGAAAGTATGCTTGGGAGATACTGGAGAAGTTTCACATGCAAGGCTACAAGCCTATCGACACTCCTCTTCCAGAAAATTGGAGGAAAGAGGATGCTACATTGGCATAGGTAGTGGATGCCACTGTTTATCGACAGTTGGTGGGTTCGCTCATGTATTTGGTTAATACAAGACCCGGCATATGCTATGCGGTGAACCAGCTTTCACAAGCGATGGTTAAGCCCAACAAGCTCTTTTGGAAGGCAAGGCATACGTTCCGAGGCATCTCAGGGGCACATCCGAGTATGGATTATGGCACAAACACACTGGATGAGGTGAAGTTGCATGGCTTCACGGATGCGCATTGGGCAGCATCCCAATGCATGAAGAGCACATCGTGGGAGGGGTTTTTAGGTATCGGATCTACAACAATTTCTTAGTACGCAGGGAAATCTCCATTTGTGGCACTCGGGCTCAATTAATTTCCAATCACATGGCACAAGTCGCATGTGCGAGGCTATAGATGAGGATGATCTCGGTCGTCTTATTCACCACATTTAGATCCCACGGTGATTCATTGTGATAATCAGAGTTGCATTAAACTCTTGGTTAATCCTGTGTTTCATGATAGATATAAACATATTGATATCCGGTATCATCATATTAGAGATTGTGTGCAGCGGAAGATCATGTTGCTTCAGTACATTCCCACAGAGAATCAGGATGTAGATATTCTGACGAAGGTGCTCACCAAGAGAAAATTCGAATACCATAAAGGCAGGATCGGGGTGAAGGATAATCCCTATGTTGTTGAGAGGGAGTGTTGAGATTCAATAAGATGACGAGCTTAGTGAAAATATTTTCCTTCACTAAGTGGGCCCGCAAGCTATTTTTGGCGCAAGTCTATTTTTAGACATGATGATCATATTTCAGAAGTTGCAGGATGCTATTTGTGAATGGTTGGTCAAGTTGGAAAAATAGATGAAATTCTATTTTTAGAATATTGGGCGAAGCCCATTTATAGATCGTCGATCTAAAAATAAATATGTCGATTATTATTAGCTCTCTTAATAATAATCGTACTCTAAACATCAACTTATTCTCTTGAGCACTTTATTTCAAGATAGATTTGGAAAATCGTTGGTCAAGGAATTATGTAATTCCTAGGGTTTACCGGGTGGTTCAAGTGCAGGAGGACCCGGCGAGAACCGAAGTGGAAAAGTTATGACAAAGAGTTGGAAGAGTAGTGTCATGGATAGCTATTCCGCCTAACCTTGGCCACGGGAGTTAAACTCAGTTGAGCTAGTTGTATATAGTCTAACTGAATGATACACTAGTGAGAGTGGAGTGAATTAATTAGTTAATTAATTCAAAAATAATAACTCATTAATCAACTGAACAAATACAATAGTTAACTACAGTGCATGTCAGTTCCATTGGAGACCAAGTGGAGAGATAGGTGAAAGGGTGAGATGGACTATCTGTTGTGACTATAATGATGCATTGATTGCACCACACACACATTGGAGTTGCCAATGAGGATTGCGCAGTGCAAGCGAGGTAGATTCAAATTCATTCAGGGGTCTACTTCAGTAGGGATTGCGCAGTGGAGGTGGGCTATCAGGTGGTAAGAAATCAGTGCATGGATTTGCAGATTTCTTCTGATTAGTGTGTGACGGTTAATTGTATTAAGAGCTTGATGTACTAATCTTTGTATGAGATTGTTACATGATCTCCATGATACATAATATATGATAGTTGGGTTTTTCAGCTTCAAGATTTCCCGTTAAACAACTGTGTTATGTGCGATTGTTTTTATTGCTTCATCTGTTTGCAATTGAGTTTTTAAATTTCCGCAAAAGATTAACTGTGGAAGGATTCTATATTTAGCAAGAAGATAGATATTGTTAGATCAGGAGAATATGGATATATACATGCATCTTGTATATAATTTCTACATTTTTAAAACAATCATCTAAGCCCTAATTACGCACAGGGAAATTTCAACTGTTTATCAATACTACTCACGCGGAAATTTCACAGCATTTCTCAGATTTACAACCAATACACTATAAGCTATTAAGACACGCACAACCAAGATTTCCACACATGATATATACAAATCCACACTGTTTTGGTATTTTTATAAAATATTTACAAAGGAAACAGTCACATCTAACTGTTTCAATCCTTCTCCATAAAATTCATCTAATGTTCTTTCTAACCTTTATCTCTCTCTCCAATTTTTCAAAAGGTCACAATTTATACAAATACGAATTCATGAACCAATTTAGTTCAGATCTAACAATCTCTCACTTTATCCTAAAGTATCTCTTCAGCTCCATTATTTTCTCAAACGAAATGCTAAATTAAACTTTTAAATCCCTCAAATCCTCACTCCTCTTAGGATTACTCAATTGTCTCTAAGATCTCTTCATTCACGACATATTCTCCACAAATTTAATTTACAATTTAAAGTTTCCTCAATCTCAACTAAACTTAAGAAAATAAATAAAATTATTAATGGAACCCACTCCCTTTAGTAAATGTGAAATAATACTCATGGGTCTTATAAGCTTTGACGAATGCTCCTGCATCACTACCCTTCCGATTGAGTGTGAGATACCTTCGCTCAAGTTGGCTATTGAATTACTGCCGAACACTTCACTAGAAGAAGAGCGCCTTCTCTACTTATAAAGGCTACATGAAACTTACCTCTTTGCTGATTTAGTCATTGAAGCACAGAAGAAGCGGGTCAAAGCTCATTTTTACTTGTCGGTTTCCCCTCGCTCCTTCGTAGAAGGAGACCTCGTCCTCCTGTACGACCAGGCTCATGATAAGTTGGGGGTAGGAAAATTTCAACCCATGTGGCATGGGCCCTACATTGTTAAGCATGTTTTTTGGAATGGGGCCTATGAGCTCATTGATTACGAAGGTCATCCTCTGGATAAACCCAGAAATGGGTTGTATCTTAAGAAATATTATGCATGAGTCATTCGTGCATGTTTTGTGTACATAGGTGTTCTTTTCATTCTTGTACATTTTTGGCTTGGTTTGCTTTGCGAGCGTTTTTATACTTATTGGGTCGTTTCTTGTTCTGCAGATGTCTATTACCCTTTGTGTCGATTTCGTAGATGGTGCTTCTTGCAGTACTCGGAACCTGTCTTCAACAGCCTGGGAGATTTATGATCCTGCTGGTGAGTTGATAGATCTTCAAGGTATTTGTCTAGGACAGACTACAAACAATGTTGCTGAGTATAGTGTTGTCATTGAACCATTAACTGAGGCAATTACCCTCGGCATTCGTGCATTGGTTGTAAATCTAGACTCACAACTTGTCGTTCTTCAACTTAATGGACATTATTCAGTTAGAAACCCTCACATTTTAAGGTTTTACCTATGTGTTTGTTTTCTGGAAAGACATTTTGATTACATTACATATCAACATATTGCTAGGCGAATGAATGCATTAACTGATACAGTGGCTAACATTGTATTATATAGACATTTTCGTAATTTGTAAAATCATCATCACATGACAGTATCCATAACAGGAAAATAGATGTGTGTATATATATATATCGAATGTTTGCATCAGTGTGCATCATAAAGTTAAAAATATATGTGTGTTTCTGTTACATCCTGAGACACCATGTATCTAAAAAATATGCGGAATGAGTATAGTGCTGTCAATGAACCATTAACCGAGACGATTACCCTAGGCATTTGTGCATTGGTTGTAAATATAGAATCACAGCTTGTTGTTCTTCAACTTAATGGACATTATTTAGTTAGAAACCCTCACATTATAAGGTTGTATTTACATGTTCATTTGCTAGAAATACATTTTGATTACATTACATATTAACATATTCCTAGGCGAATGAATGCATTACCTGATACAATGGCTAACATTGTATTAGATAAACATTTGTGTAATTTGTAAAATCATCATCACGTGACAGTATCCATAACAGGAAAATAGATGTATATATATATCGAATGTTTGCATCAGTGTGCATCATAAAGTTAAAAAAATATGTGTGTTTATGTTACATCCTGAGACACCATGTCTCTAAAAAATATGCGAAAATAAAACCTAGGTGTCTACTTGGCATGACGCTCATGATAGCATTTCACTGCCCGTACAAGCCGCCTCAGCAAGCGGTGAACTCGGTTTGACACCCCTACAGTGTGTCTCTGATATGCACGAGGAACATCATTGAATCACGCATAATTTGGGATCCCACGAGAGATTCCCTCCAGGTTGCGTATGATTTCCTCCTCCTCGCCTCCCTCAAGGGCCACATCAAAGTCGCGAGGAACTCGCCTCGCTATCAGAGACATGCCTGCAGGTCTCTCTGGGCCAACATTTGCATACATGGATTTAATGTCAGAACATGCATAACAAAAAAAAAATCATAATACCCATGAAAATAAAAAATGAGTCTTACCAGTACTTCATCCCAATCCTCTCCTTCTGGGAGTGGGAGATCTGCATCACCAATGAAATCTGTGCCAAAGTAGGGCCAATACTCCATGAAAATCAACTGTTAGCGGAGCCACTCAAATAACTTAGGTCTCCAGGACATCTATTAGCCGCCCCTTGACCTTGGCATCAAAGCTGCCCAACGGGCCATCCGTGGCTTCTAAGCTGGTGGTGTCGAGACTATAACCTCCTAACATTGAAATATTGGTAGTCGTTCCAGGATGAATGATACCGTGATAGTCCCATAGCCAAACTACTTCATCTTGGTTTTCTTGCACTTCGTTAGTTGATGTTTCATGTTGATTGTCACTACCTCTGCCCAGTTGTAGAGGGTCGGTATCAGACAGTCTACAACAAGAAGAAACTGTGTCTTTGTCGCTTCGTGTGGTGCTTGCAATCCTGCAGCTCACGTGATGGTATGCAACACTACTCTTAGTGCCAAGTCCGGAATTGTTTGAATATCAACTTTTCCACTTCCCAATCCTTTCTGTGCCCCAGGACATACCCTGTCGATCACCATACTCATGTTCTCCATCGTGGGCCGGGTGCTGGTCAAGATTGGTACTACTCCCCTCCGCGATAACCCTGTTATGAAGTAAATGTCTAAAACTTCGATCTCGAGTTCCTGATCACAAAGAATGAATTTTTCTTGATCCTCATCCCATATACTAATTAAGTATTGTAGCAGCTTTGGTTGAGCTCTGAGGCATGGTGTCATGAAGAATTTCTTGAGCCCACAATCTCTAAGAGCTTCCATGCATCTTTCATTTTCCATGACAAGTTCGTCTTCCATGTTTTCTCGTTCCTTCCGTTTCGATCACCATTTTGCTGCTTCACACCTGTAAACATGTTCATATGAATATCATTAGCCAAATTAAAAGCTTTTGACTGTTGAAAATGGGCCTACTTGCTTGCATTATAAGCTTAAAATGGTTTACGCGGTTGGCGCGATTGTTTTGGAAACAGTCGTGCTAACTGGCATGCCCTATTTAAAAATATTGGGCAATTGGCGCGAGTCCATGCTCGATACTCGCGCCAACCGTCGTGCCCTAATTTTTACAAATTCCCCCATAGATTTCCAAATTTGGGGTTGCAGGCAATGAAACTACAATCAAAATGCAGGGAGGAATGATAGCTATTACCTGGAACTGATAGATTCGAGATTGGTCTACCGGATTGCCTGTTATCGCCACCGCAAAATCACAGTGTAAAATGGGTAACTATTGCTCCATAAGAGGTAAAAGTGAAAAGTAATTAATTTTTACCATTTTTGACATTTTATAAATTTTCAGAACCCTAATTAGGTTTTAAGACATATTTTTTGATTATTTCACTATGTTATTTCGAGAAATGGGTTTTACATGCGTCTCTTGTGCAACGACAAGTTTTTAACATCACGAAGATTAAGAACGAGTTGTATTTTATACTTTTTTGGACTCGGTAAAAACACAAAAAAGTCACTGTTGGAGTTATCTTTCAGTTCTTTTCTAACTCCCTAAAACTGAAAAAAATTACAGAGACTCTTCTCGTTTTGAACTCGTTAAATGGCTATGAAACGATATCTACCTGGTATACATTTACCCCTTTTTCGGGCTGGGATAGATTATTTACGAAAAAGGAATACCTTAGGCTATAGCGACTAAGAGGTTCTCTCGGATATTGTTTTCTACCTTTTCGGATCTGAGGGACTATTTATGAAAAGGGACCTGTTGGAGTTTTATTTTCCGCTTATTTTCAAACTCTCTAAACTTGAAAATATGTTTAGTTCTTCCTTTGTCAGACTCGGTAAACCCTGATGACATCAGACATTGCCACCATGACGTTCATCGAGTTCCTCCTTCCTATGGCTTGTAAAATGTACTAGGATGGATTTGTCCGAAGGAAAAACTTACATCACAAGCATATGCCATCCCCTTCAAGCTTTTAAAAAAATAATAATTGGGGTACTTTCCAGAAATGGTGGCGGAAAATGAAACCAGATCTTAGTCGTGTCGGCAGTATGTCTCTCTTGAACATGACACTCATTTGCATTCGTGTCGGGTTGGGGATAGCTCATTTCGTCATTTTTGCCTCCACGGGTTTGGGTAATCTGTTTTGACCTCTCATCTGCTCTTTGTCACGTCATCATGACCTCAGATCCCTTGATGTCAAAAACTGCCAAATCTAGAGTCTTATCGCTGATATGTTCCAGAGAAGTTTGCCTCTGCAAATTTCAACCTTCCTCCGATCCTTTGTTTGGTCCTGATTCACTATCATCATGTTCCTCTGTCTCGTGTCGATGATGTGGGAAATATTATGGCCCTCCTTCGACCGGGTCACTTCCTGTCAACTTCAACTCATTATCCAGGAAGTTGATCTAGAGACTCCCTTTCGGTACCTTGGAGCTTGCATGCCTCAATGGCAAGTTCTTCGCATTCAACGATAGGTCCATGGGTTGTACGTGTGGTACCTTGAGAGCCATTGTCATTATTGGTGGTTTCTCTCGTGCCTGTTAACAACTTTCATCATTGGCTAGTAATTAGGTGATTTTCTTGCATGTTCTGTAGAAATTTGAATAATTGATATATTATTCACTGAGATTCTCCTGATCACACACTATTTGACTTCATGCACAATACAGAATCTCTTCTACCATTGATCATTACATGCGGAAATTAAATCAATTGCATGCACACATTAAAACCATAAAAATTCACACATATGAACATAGTATGTAATGGGAAAGCTTAAAGCTGAAAACCCCCAACTATCTGTATATTATATATGTCATAGAGATCATGTAACAATCATCATACAAAGCTCCTCACAAGCTCTCAGTATAATCTCCACTTGCTACACACTAATTAGGCTTGATCTTGCAAATCCCATGCATTGATCTTTGCCAGCCTTTAGCCCGCCTCTACTACGCAATCCCTGCTGAAGAATGCCTCTTGATGAGAATTGAATTACCCCAACCTTGCTCACGCAGTATTTATAGGCATCTCTACTGAGTGTTGGATGCAAACCATGCATCACTTATAGTCACAACTGATAGTCACACTTTCCCTTTCACCTATCTTTGCACCGGTCTCCACTGAAACTGTCCATGCACTGAAGTTAACTGATGCATTCTTTAGTTGATTAATGAGTTATTGTAGAAATTTGAATAAATTTTAAATTATTCACCGAGATTATCCCGATCACACACTATTTGAGCTTCATGCATAATACATAACCTCTTCTACTATTGATCATTAATTGCGGAAATATAAACAATCACATGCGCACATTAAAACCATAAACAATCACACATATAAACACAGTATTTATGGGAAATATTAAAGCTGAAAACCCCCAACTATCTGTATATTATAATGATAGAGATCATGTAACAATCATTGTACAAACTCCTCACAAGCTCTCAGTACAATCTCCAATTGTTACACACTACACAAGCTCATATCATACAAAACACATGCTCCAATCTGCTCCACCTGTTAGCCAGCCTCTACTGCACAATCCAATATGGATAATCATGAGATCAAGGTTCAAATCCCACCAGTATGTACTGCACAATCCTCATTGGCTTCTCCATCAATGTGTGTGCAAATCTCATGCACCAGTATAGTCACAACTGATAGTCACACTGCTCTTTCACCTACCTCTTCACTGGTCTCCACTGAAACTGTCCATGCACTGAAGTTAACTGATGTATTTTTTAGTTGATTAATGAGTTTATAATTAGTGAATTAATTAATAATTAATTCACACCACTCTCACTAATTGTATCAATTAGTTAAACTGAATACAAATAGCTCAACTATGTTTAGATTAGTTAAACTGAATACAACTCCACTAACTTCCTCAATCAACTCCACTAAACTCTGTCACATGAGTTCTAACTGAAGTATCCATGCAATAGCTCCACATAACCCTCAGGAATAGCGTAATTCCTTCTGTCAGCTCCTGTGCCACATCTGTGCACTTAACTGAAGTGCTCCAAGAGAATAAGATAATGTTTATAGTCCAAATATTATTAAGAGCTAATAATATTCGATATATCTATTTTTAGACTGGCAATCTAAAAATAGATTCCGCCCAATATGTCTAAAAATAGAAGTCCATCTATTTTTCCAACTTGACCAACCATCCACAAATAGCATCCCGCAACTCATAGAACATGATCCATATGTCTAAAAATAGACATAGTCTAAAAATAGACTTTGCGCCAAAAATAGCCTGCGGGCCCACTTAGTGAAGGCGACTTCTTTCCACTAAGCTCATCATCTTGTTGCAATCTCAACACTCCCTCTCAACAAGATAAGGATTATCTGCAACCCCTATCCTGCCCCCGTGGTATTCGAATTTTCTCCTGGTGAGCGCCTTCGTCAAGATATCAGCATCCTGATCCTCCGTAGGAATGTATGAAAGTAACATGATCTTCCGCTGCACACAATCTCTGATATGATGATACCGGATGTCAATGTGTTTATATCTATCATGAAATACTGGATTAACTGAGATTTTGATGCAACTCTGATTATCACAATAAATCACAATAGGCTCTAAGTGTGAACCAAACAACCCGACCAGGATCTTCCTCATCCATATAGCCTCGCATGCAGCCAAACTCGCTGCCATATACTCGGCCTCTGCTGAACTGAGTGCCACAGATCTCTGCTTCCTGCGGTACTAAGAAACTGCTGTCGACCCGATACTAAAAATCCCTCCAGATGTGCTCTTTCTGTCCGTTGGGCTCCCTGCCCAATCTGCATCTGTGAAGCCACACAGCTTCACCTCATCCGACTGTCTGTACCACAATCCATATCCCGATGTGCCTCTAAGATAACACAATACATGCTTCCCCACCTTCCAAAAAAGCTTGGTAGGCTTAACCATAGCTTGTGAAAGCTGGTTAATTGCATAGCATATATCGGGTCGTGTATTGACCAGATACATAAGCGACCCCACCAACTGTCGATAAACAGTGGCATCCACTACCTCCGCTGAAGTAGCATCCTCCTTCCTCCAACCACAAGGAAGAGGAGTATCAACAGGCTTGCAGCCATGCATGTTGAACTTCTCCAGTATCTCCCGGGCATACTTACCTTGAGAAACAAACAGTCCATCACTGCGCTGCCAAATTTCCAATCCCAGGAAATAATGAAGGAGGCCCAATTCCTTCATCTCAAACTCTTTTGCAAGATCCTCCTTGCATGAGAGTATCAACAGCTCATCACCTGTCAAAATCAAATCATCTACATAAAGTACAATGATCAACAACTTACCCTCCACCACAATCTGGTATAGGTTCGGATCCGCCTCACTCTTGGAGAATCCAAGTCCGATGAAATAACTGTCTATCCGTGTGTACCAAGCACGAGGTGCTTGTTTCAACCCATACAACGCTCTCTTGAGCCTGCACACATGCGACTCGCTGCTGAAGATCTTGAAACCTTCCGGCTGCTCTATGTACACCTCCTCCTCAATGACTCTGTACCCATTTGTTGAGAATGCAGCAAGATGATGGAGCTTAGTGAAATGAAGTCGCCTTCACTAAGTGGGCCCGCAGGCAAATTCTGGCGCAAAGTCTATTTTTAGACTATGTCTATTTTTAGACATACGGAGCATAATTTGGGAATTCTACTTGGATATTCTTGAAGTATGCGACATGTTGGTAAAAATAGATGAGACCCTATTTTTTAGGACCCAGGCTATTTTTAGACTGATCTCCTAAAAATATGGAAGCCAAATATTATTTACCCTTAATAATATTTTGACTATAAACAGCAGTTTACTCTCTTGGCGCACTTCAGTTTGAGTCATGGAGGTGACTCATGCAACTGACACAAGGAATCACGTGGTTCCTAGGTTTTGATGGCATCTTGCATGGTTGGCTTCAGTTAGACTTCAGTGGCAGGAGTTTTGGAGGAGTTAACGGGACAAGTAGTGGAGTTGTGTTCTGTTTGTTTTAGTTGAACCAGTTGGGATTAGTTAACTAACTAATCAACTAGATATGAGTGGAGTAAATTAAATAATATTTAATTTACTAAATATTAACTCATTAGTCAACTCAAGAACACTTCAGTTCACTACAGTGCATGATCAGTTCAGTGGAGACCAGTGGAAGATGTAGATGAAAGGGTGAGTAAAGCTATCAGTTGGAGGATTAGTTTTGCATGGGATTTGCATTACACTTGGAGGAATTGTCCATGACAATTGCGCAGTCAAGCCAAGGGGATTCGAACCTTGGATCTCTTCATATACATGCCATGATTGCGCAATAGAGGCAAGGCAATTGGCGGGGAGTTTTGAACCAGTAACCTGTTCAAAACTAAGCTAGATTGTGTGTGACTTTATGAGAAAGTACTGAGTACTTGTGAGGAGTATTGTACTTGTTTTGTTACATGATTTCTCCATTATAATATACACAATAGCTGCGGGGTTTTCAGCTATAGGCTTTCCCCATACATACCGAGTTAATGTGTGATTGATTTGATGTGAGATTGCTTCTATTATTTCCGCATGTGACAATTAATTGTAGATGAGATTATGTGTTATGCATGCAATTCGAAATTGATGTGTAATCGGGTTAATCTCCATTGAATAAGTGATTTATTCAGCTAATTTCTACATGGTATCATAGCGAGATTAATTGTCGAGATCTATTACGGTGATTGCAAACTTATTTCCTCGGACAAAGTCTGCATACGGGCCAGGAAGCCTCCGGATTCATCTTTCTTCGGAAGTGAAAGGTTCTGGCAAAGCCCTTGGTACCAATTCCATTTGGAACAATTTGTTTATAAGTGTGCAGATCAGAAGCGGTGGCCATAACGATTTGGAGTTTGGAATCAATTTTACAGGAGAATTGTTTTTCGGGTGCCTGGCATGAAAATGTCTTCTTTCAACTAGCTTGCCACTCCTAATATGCTCTTGAAGGCGCTTCTAATTATGTTGCATGGAAGGATCGCAGGAAAGGTGAGCGAAGACAATGGTCCGAAGGGAGTCAGATGCGGATGTCCCGTGCCCACCGATGCAAATTTTGTCGACGGCATGGCAAAAGAAGATGGCGAAATGTCGAAGGATCCCGTTGGAGGGCGTCAAGGATCATATTGTATCCAGCCTGCATGGAAAGGCTACTCCATATTTAATGTGGAAAGCTTTGACGGATCTATTCCAGAGTAAGAGTGACCAAAGGAAGCTGGCGCTCAAAGATAAGCTCAGGAACATCAAGATGGAGAAGGGCGGCAGTATCGCCAAATACCTCACGAAGTTCACTCAATGCAGAGATGAGCTGGGAAGTGTGGGGGTGACTGTCGAAGATGAGGACATGGTCGACCTAGCTCTCCTTGGTCTTCCGAAGGCTTGGCACTCATATCAAGATAGTGTCAATGGTTGGGAGAAGCTGCCGGGATGGGAGCGCCTTTGGGCGGATCTCATGCAGGAGGAGATAAGGAGGACTACTTGAGATGGATCTTCATCAAAGGGAGCTGATGAAGAAAACTGCGCTTTGGTGTCCAAAGCTAAGAAAGGGAAGGGTAAGAAAACCTCTCATTCTGGAGCTAAGGGCAAGAAGCAAGATATGGCGAAAGTGAAATGTTTTCACTGCCATGATCACGGACATTATGCTACCAATTGTCCAAAGAAGAAGAAGAACAAGCAAGCGGGAAGATCTGCAGATGGAGAAGCTTTGGCTTCACAGTTCGAGCTTGACTTTTCACTGATTGCATGCTTGGTTTCAAGTGTGATGGGATCGGTGTAGTTCTTGGACAGCGGTGCGTCATTTCATATGACGGGAGATCGGGAGTTGTTCTCAGATCTGGAGGACAAGGATTTGGGTATGCACATCGAGATGGGCGATGACGGTAGATACAGTGCGACTGGTATCGGTACCGTATCCTTTCAGAGGGAGTCTGGTAAACCCTTTGTCTTAAAGGATGTCATGCATGTACCGGGATTGAAGAAGAACCTGATTTCAGTAGCGATGTTGGAGGATAAGGGTTATGATGTGGTCTTCAGCGAAGGAAAAGCCTTCCTGCGCAGTAAGACTACTGGGGAGACCCGGAAGATAGGGGTTCGAACTCAGAACCTTTATCAGTTGCAGGTAGATGACTGCGCAGCTATGGCATGCAAGGCGGGAGATGTGGTGAGCCGGGATGATGAGGGCGAACTATGGCACAGGAGATTGGGCCATCTTCACCATGGAGCTTTGAAGATTCTGCAGCAGATTTCTACTGGACTTCCTAAGGGCACCCTTGCGTAGTCAGATCAGTGCAAGGGGTGTACTTTAGGGAATTATGTGAAAGCCACCTTTCACGAGAAGGATAGTCGCGCCACGACGATCCTTGAGAGAGTTCACACAGACGTGTGTGGTCCTTTCTCAGTTGCTTCGACAGCAAAGCACAAGTATTATGTGATCTTTGTTGATGATTTCTCTCGAAAGTGCCGGATCTTCTTCATGCAGAAGAAGAGCGATACATTCGCGAAGTTCTGTGAGTTTAAAGCACTGGTCGAGAAGGAGTCGGGGAAGAAGGTGATTGCTCTAAGGAGTGATAACGGTGGTGAATTCATCTCGGCTGAATTCAAGGAGTTCTGCGGCGCAGAAGGGATTCGGAGAGAGCTCATCGCACCCCATAACCCACAGCAGAACGGGGTGGCTGAGCGGAAGAACAGAACGATCGTGGGTGCTGCACGGGCGATGTTGCATGATCAGGGCCTACCCCTTCACTTGTGGGCTGAGGCATGCAACACAACAGTGTATGTGCAGAACCGTTGTCCTCACAAGGTTCTTGGCATGAGTACACCGGAGGAGGCTTATTCTGGCAAGAGGCCTGATATTTCCCATTTGCGAATTTTTGGTTCTCCTGTCTACATGCATGTGACGAAGGATGTGAGAAGGAAGCTGGATCCAACTGCTGAGGTTGGAATATTTGTGGGGTACACTGATACACCTCACAACTATCGGGTGTATTTGTCAGACAGTCGCAAGACTGTTGTGCGACGGGATATAAAATTTCGGGAGGAGAAAGCCATGCAGTGTTCGCTTGAGAGGGAGCTACACTTGCATGCAGATGAGGAGCTGTTAGTTCCTAAGGAGGAGCTTCCGGATGTGGATCAGCCACAAGAGGAGGTTCAAGAGGTGGAAGAAACCACCCAGGCAGCGCCAACCATCAAAGGGCGCATGCGCACTACAGAAGCTGAGCGACTGGCTCGGGATGCAGAGAAGGTTGTAGGACCACCTACAGCACAGCGCAGACAGAGGCAGTCACCGGATCGGTACACTGGATACATGGCTCTTGTGAGTCAATGTGTTGTGACGGAGCTATCCTCTTTTGAGGAAGCTGTGGAGGAACCCGCATGGGTTGATGCCATGATCGAAGAATATGATTCGATCATCAGGAACAGTGCATGGGAGATTGTCCCAAGACCGGTTGGGAAATCAGTTGTAGGTTCGCGATGGATCTACAAGGTGAAGCAGGCGGCTGACGGGAGTGTGGAGAAGCACAAGGCGAGATTTGTCGCCCGTGGCTTCTCACAGATCGAGGGGATTGACTATGAGGAGACTTTTGCACCTGTCGCAAGGTACTCTTCCATACGGACGATCCTTGCTCTCTCAGCGCAGATGGGGTGGCACATTCATCAGATGGATGTGAAGACTGCGTTCCCCAATGGAGTTATTGAGGAAGAGGTGTACATAGAGCAGCCTGAAGGTTTTGAGATCTTCAGCAGTGAGTCGCATGTGTGCCGACTCAAGAGAGCACTGTATGGGCTGAAGCAAGCACCTCGTGCTTGGTACACTCGGATAGACAGCTAACCGGGCTTGGATTCTCCAAGAGTGAGGCAGATCCAAACCTATACCAGATTTGGTGGAGGGGAAGTTGTTGATCATCGTACTGTATGTAGATGATCTGATTTTGACCGGCGATGAGCAGTTGATACTTTCATGCAAGGAGGATCTTGCACGAGAGTTTGAGATGAAGGACTTGGGCATCCTTCATTATTTCCTGGGATTGGAGATTTGGCAGCGCAGCGGAGGACTGTTTGTTTCTCAGGGAAAGTATGCTCGGGAGATTCTGGAGAGGTTCAACATGCAAGGCCGCAAGCCTGTTGACACTCCTCTTCCTGGTGGTTGGAGGAAGGAGGATGCTACTTCAGCGGAGGTAGTGGATGCCACTGTCTATCGACAGTTGGTGGGGTCGCTTATGTATCTGGTCAATACACGACCTGATATATGCTATGCAGTTAACCAACTTTCGCAAGTTATGGTTAAGCCTACCAAGCTCTTTTGGAAGGCAGGCAAGCATGTATTGCGCTATATCAGAGGCACATCGGGATATGGTCTATGGTACAGACAGGAGGATGGAGCGAAGCTTTCTGGCTTCACTGATGCAGATTGGGCAGGGAGTCCAACGGACCGGAAGAGCACTTCTGGAGGAGTTTTCAACATTGGGTCGACAGCAGTTTCCTGGTACAGCAGGAAGCAGAGATCCGTGGCACTCAGTTCAGCAGAGGCCGAGTACATGGCAGCAAGTTTGGCTGCATGCGAGGTTATTTGGATGAGGAAGATCCTCGCAGGTTTGTTCAGGTTGCATTTGGAGCCTACAGTGATCTACTGTGATAACCAGAGCTGCATCAAGCTCTCGGCTAATCCAGTATTTCACGATAGGTCCAAACATATCGACATCAGGTACCATCACATCAGAGATTGTGTTCAGCGGAGGATCATGATGCTTTCATATGTTCCCACGGAGGATCAGGATGCCGACATCCCGACGAAGGCGCTCACCAGGAGCAAGTTCGAATTCCACAGAGGCAGGATAGGGATTGCAGATAATCCATATCTTGCTGAGAGGGAGTGTTGAGAATGCAGCAAGATGATGGAGCTTAGTGAAATGAAGTCGCCTTCACTAAGTGGGCCCGCAGGCAAATTCTGGCGCAAAGTCTATTTTTAGACTATGTCTACTTTTAGACATACGGAGCATAATTTGGGAATTCCAGTTGGAGATTCTTGAAGTATGCGACATGTCGGTAAAAATAGATGAGACCCTTATTTTTAGGACCCAAGCTATTTTTAGACTGTGTCTCCTAAAAATATGGAAGTCAAATATTATTTACCCTTAATAATATTTTGACTATAAACAGCAGTTTACTCTCTTGGAGCACTTCAGTTCGAGTCATGGAGGTGGCTCATGCAACTGACAGAGGAATCACGTGGTTCCCAGGGTTTGATGGCATCTTGCATGGTTGACTTCAGTTAGACTTCAGTGGCAGAAGTTTTGGAGGAGTTAACGGGACAGATAATGGAGTTGTGTTCTGTTTATTTTAGTTGAACTAGTTGAGATTAGTTTAACTAGCTAATCAATTAGTTATGAGTGGAGTGAATTAAATATTATTTAATTAACTAATTAGTAACTCATTAGTCAACTCAAGAACACTTCAGTTCACTACAGTGCATGATCAGTTCAGTGGAGACCAGTGGAAGAGGTAGATGAAAGGGTGAGTAAAGCTATCAGTTGGAGGATCAGTTTTGCATGGGATTTGCATTACACTTGGAGGAATTGTCCATGACAATTGCGCAGCCAAGCCAAGGGGATTCGAACCTTGGATCTCTTCATATACAGGCCATGATTGCGCAATAGAGGCAAGGCAATTGGCAGGGAGTTTTGAACCAGTGACTTGTTCAAAACTAAGCTAGATTGTGTGTGACTCTATGAGAAAGTACTGAGTACTTGTGAGGAGTATTGTACTTGTTTGGTTACATGATTTCTCCATTATAATATACACAATAGCTGCGGGGTTTTCAGCTATAGGCTTTCCCCATACATACTGAGTTAATGTGTGATTGATTTGATGTGAGATTGCTTCTATTATTTTCGCATGTGACAATTAATTGTAGAAGAAGGTTATGTGTTATGCATGCAATTCGAAATTGATGTATGATCGGGTTAATCTTCATTGAATAAGTGATTTATTCAACTAATTTCTACATGGTATCAGAGCGAGATTAATTGTCGAGATCTATTACGGTGATTGCAAACTTATTTCCTCGGACAGAGTCTGCATACGGGCCAGGAAGCCTCCGGATTCATCTTTCTTCGAAAAGTGAAAGGTCTGGTAAACGCCCCTTGCAGTCAATCTCTGATTTGGAAATAATTTGTTCTCAAGTGTAGATCGGAAGCGATAGAGCTTGGAGTTTGGAATTCGAATTTTGCAGCAGCTTTGTTTTCTTGGTGCCGGTGTTGAAAATGTCTTCTTTCAACGGTTTGCGACTCGAATATGCTCTTGAAGGCAGTTCGAATTATGTTGCATGGAAGGATCGCATGGAAACAGTGTTAGAAGATAATGGTCTGAAGGAGTTCGTAGATGCGGATGTCCCAAAGCCCACTGATGCAGCTTTGGTCGATGCATGGCAAAAGAAGATCGCGAAATGTCGAAGGATCCTGTTGGAGGGCGTCAAGGATCATATTGTATCCAGCCTGCATGGAAAGGCTACTCCATATTTAATGTTGAAAGCTTTGACGGATCTATTCCAGAGTAAGAGTGACCAAAGGAAGCTGGCGCTCAAAGATAAGCTCAGGAACATCAAGATGGAGAAGGGCGACAGTATCGCCAAATACCTCACGAAGTTCACTCAATGCAGAGATGAACTGGGAAGTGTGGGAGTTACCGTCGATGAAGAGGACATGGTCGACCTGGCTCTCCTTGGTCTTCCGAAGGCTTGGCACTCATATCAAGATAGTGTCAATGGTCGGGAGAAGCTGCCGGGATGGGAGCGCCTTTGGGCGGATCTCATGCAGGAGGAGATAAGGAGGACTACTCAAGATGGATCTTCATCAAAGGGAGCTGATGAAGAAAACTGTGCTTTGGTTGCCAAAGCAAAGAAGGGGAAGGGTAAGAAAACCTCTCATTCTGGTGCAAAGGGAAAGAAGCAGGATATGGCGAAAGTGAAGTGTTTTCACTGCCATGATCACGGACATTATGCTACCAATTGTCCAAAGAAGAAGAAGAACAAGCAAGCGTGAAGATCCGTATGGAGAAGCTTTGGTTTGCCGGGGCCCAGAGCTGACCACCGATTGCATGCTTGGTTTCGAAGTGTGATGGGATCGGTGTGTTCTCGGACAGCGGTGCGTCATTTCGCGATGACGGGAGACTCCGGGAGTTGTTCTCGTATCCGGAGGACAAGGATTTGGTATGCACATCGAGAACTCACAGAACTTTGAGTATGTCTCGCTCTTCTTCTGCATGAAGAAGATCCACCACTTACGAGAAAAAATCATCAACAAATATCACATAATACCTGTGCTTTGCTGTCGAAGCTACTGAGAAAGGTCCACACACGTCCGTGTGAATTCTCTCAAGGATCTTCGTGGCGCGACTATCCTTCTAGTGAAAGGTGGATTTCACAAATTTTCCCAAGGTACACCCCTTGCACTAATCTGACTGCGCAAGAGTGCCTTTAGGAAGCCCAGTAGAAATCTGCTGCAGTATCTTCAAAGCTCCATGGTGAAGGTGGCCCAATCTCCCAGGCCATAATTCACAAATCGCCATCATCTCGCTCAATTACCCTTCCTCGCCCTTGCTCGCTGTCACAGCCCATCTACTTGCAATTGACAAAGGTTCTAAACGAAGAACCCTCATCGCTAGACTATCCTTCAAACCTCAACTATGTTTAGATTAGTTAAACTGAATACAACTCCACTAACTTCTCAATCAACTCCACCAAACTCTGTCACATGAGTTCTAACTAAAGTATCCATGCAATAGCTCCACATAACCCTCAGGAATAGCGTAATTCCTTTTTTCATCTCTTGTGCCACATCTGTGCACTTAACTGAAGTGCTCCAAGAGAATAAGATAATGTTTAGAGTCTAAATATTATTAAGAGCTAATAATATTTGACAAATCTATTTTTAAACCGGAAATCTAAAAATAGATTCCTATCAACATGTCTAAAAATAGGAAGTCCATCTATTTTTCCCCACATATGAACACAATATGTAATGGGAAAGCTTAAAGTTAAAAACCCCCAACTATCTGTATATTATATATTTCATAGAGATCATGTAACAATCATCATACAAAGCTCCTCACAAGCTCTCAGTATAATCTCCACTTGCTACACACTAATCAAGCCCGATCTGCAAATCCCATGCACCGATCTTTGCCAGCCTTTAGCCTGCCTCTACTGCGCAATCCCTGCTGAAGAATGCCTCTTGATGAGAATTTTTATTACCCCAGCCTTGCTCACGCAGTCTTTATAGGCATATCTACTAAATTTTGGATGCAAACCATGCATCACTTATAGTCACAACTGATAGTCACACTTGCCCTTTCACCTATCTTTGCACTAGTCTCCACTGAAACTGTCCATGCACTGAAGTTAACTGATGTATTCTTTAGTTGATTAATGAGTTTATAATTAGTGAATTAATTAATAATTAATTCACACGACTCTCACTAATTGTATCAATCAATTAAACTAGATACAAATAGCTCAACTATGTTTAGATTAGTTAAACTGAACACAACTCCATTAACTTCCTCAATCAACTCCACCAAACTCTGTCACATGAGTTCTAACTGAAGTATCCATGCAATAGCTCCACATAACCCTCGGGAATAGCGTAATTCCTTCTGTCAGCTCCTGTGCCACATCTGTGCACTTAACTGAAGTGCTCCAAGAGAATAAGATAATTTTTATAGTCCAAATATTATTAAGAGCTAATAATATTCGACATATCTATTTTTAGACTGGTAATCTAAAAATAGATTCTACCCAATATGTCTAAAAATAGAAGTCCATCTATTTTTCCAACTTGACCAACTATCCACAAATAGCATCCTGCAACTCATAGAATATGATCGACATGTCTAAAAATAGACATATGTCTAAAAATAGACATAGTCTAAAAATAGACTTTGCGACAAAAATCACCTGTGTGGCCCCCACCTGGTTTAGGTGATCACTTTCCAACTAGGATCAGGAATGATGTTTCAGGATGCCTCCTTTCCTTCTCCACCGTTTCTCTTTGCTGTCTTTGCTGCACCTTCAAAAATCCCTCTCAACAAGAAAGGACTGTCTTTGCATGCGACATGCAACTCCATGCATTCGCCCTGCAACCTTCACAAGCGCCATGCAACTCCATGCATCTTCTTTGCAACTCCTCTGAAACTGAATAGGATCCAAACAACTCAATCAGTCTGATGCATCTATCATCAAATTCTTCAAATTCTGTTGGGCCCAACTGCACATGTCATCAGGAAACATTGCGTTGTTGAACTCTTTCACCCATGCACTCTTGCACTTGCTGTCAACTCTGATCCGCGCTCTAGTATCCGACACTGTCACTTTGATCTGCCTGCATCAATCCAAATGATCATGCTACTGTTGCGTTGTGGGCACCTCGTAGAGAGGTTCAATTCATGAGATCCATACCATCTCATGAATCCTTCCCAGAAATCTCCTCTTGCGATTAATCATGCATGTCGCCCCACCTCTCACCTGGTGGTATAGCTGCATGCACTCCCTCTGCCCATCTGGCACGAAATTTCTCTGCATGAGTGGTTTCTCCCACTCCGTGATCCTCATCTTGTGGCTGCTCCACATCCTGAGGTTCACTATTACCTGCATGCAAAACTTGCTCCCTCTCAAGCATCAATTGCATGGATTTCTTGCACTTCCCAACAGTAGGAAGCTCCGTAGACATCCCATCTACTTCAAGTCTGTAGAGATTCTTTGCTCGAATCCCAACCTTCTTGACTTGTCCTTCCTCATCCACACTAACTCCTACACTCCCAAGCTCATCCCTGCAGTGGACAAACTTTGTCAATTATACCGGAATAATGTCATTCTTCTCCATTTTTATTTTCCTGAGTTTATCCTAAAACTCAATCGCTTCAATGTTTTTCAATTTCTCCAATGATCAATATCGCTCCGATACCATGTAGAAATTTGAATAACTGATATATTATTCATCGAGATTCTCCTGATCACACACTATTTGACTTCATGCACAATACATAATCTCTTCTACCATTGATCATTACATGCGGAAATTAAATCAATTGCATGCACACATTAAAACCATAAAAATTCACACATATGAACACAGTATGTAATGGGAAAGCTTAAAGTTGAAAACCCCCAACTATCTATATATTATATATGTCATAGAGATCATGTAACAATCATTATACAAAGCTCCTCACAAACTCTCAGTATAATCTCCACTTGCTACACGCTAATCAGGCTTGATCTTGCAAATCCCATGCACCGATCTTTGCCAGCCTTTAGCCCGCCTCTACTGTGCAATCCCTGCTGAAGAATGCCTCTTGATGAGAATTGAATTACCCCAGCCTTGCTCACGCAGTCTTTATAGGCATCTATACTAAGTGTTGGATGCAAACCATGCATCACTTATAGTCACAACTGATAGTCACACTTGCCCTTTCACCTATCTTTGCACTGGTCTCCACTGAAACTGTCCATGCACTGAAGTTAAATGATGTATTCTTTAGTTGATTAATGAGTTTATAATTAGTGAATTAATTAATAATTAATTCACACCACTCTCACTAATTGTATCAATTAGTTAAACTAGATACAAATAGCTCAACTATGTTTAGATTAGTTAAACTGAATACAACTCCACTAACTTCCTCAATCAACTCCACCAAACTCTGTCACATGAATTCTAACTGAAGTATCCATGAAATAGCTCCACTTAACCCTCAGGAATAGCGTAATTCCTTCTGTCAGCTCCTGTGCCACATCTGTGCACTTAACTGAAGTGCTCCAAGAGAATAAGATAATGTTTAGAGTCCAAATATTATTAAGAGCTAATAATATTAGACATATCTATTTTTAGAC
This sequence comes from Pinus albicaulis, assembly GCA_034641835.2. Taxonomy (NCBI): domain Eukaryota; kingdom Viridiplantae; phylum Streptophyta; class Pinopsida; order Pinales; family Pinaceae; genus Pinus; species Pinus albicaulis. The sequence goes on from CM076582.1 coordinate 1,640,005,511, forward strand.
TGGCAATCTAAAAATAGATTCCGCCCAATATGTCTAAAAATAGAAATCCATATATTTTTCCAACTTGACCAACCATCCACAAATAGCATCCTGCAACTCATAGAATATGATCGACATGTCTAAAAATAGACATAGTCTAAAAATAGACTTTGCGACAAAAATCACCTGTGTGGGCCCCACCTAGTTTAGGTGATCACTTTCCAATTAGGATCAGGAATGATGTTTCAGGATGCCTCCTTCACTGTTTCTTGTTGCAATCTTCAACAAGTTCGACTTCAGCTCACATATTCACATGCTCGAATTTGTACTTGTTCAGGTCAAGATGGAGTGCAAGACCCTGGGTTTTGTCTGATAAGATCCAGGCTGCGGGATATTTTGGTTTATCATGACTTATTGCATGACTCTTTTGATTGGATGGCTGCAACCATACCTGAATCTATTTGTTGATCCTTACTGCTAGATGGCTGCATCCATACCTCCATATCAGTTTTTATGTACTCTATTATGGATGGCTTCACCAATGCCACGTTTTCATGCATCAGAGATCTATATCAGTTGTATTTGTAATTGCAGGTCTTTCAACAACGGTGTTTTTTTCGAACGTGTTCTCGTAAAGCATTTCTCCCCTCCCTCTCTCTCGGACCTCATGCTTTAGGGGGCTTTTGTTACACAACATTTTGTCACCATCCCTGCAATCCCCATCCCACACATTGGAGGATCATTTCTATGACTAATAAGAGGTGTCATGCCTTGTAAAAACCATCATTTCATCCCTTGCCATGAGGACAACATTCCTTCTGTTGACAATTTCCTAAGCAGACCATCAAAAACACATGTTTTTGGGTTGGTGCTGGTAGACCATTATGCCCTCGCGCCAATGAGGAATATTAACACTGGTTCCCATGCCCATTGGCGCTCTTTCCCAATGAGCTACCCACGCCAAGCTATTTTTGGAATGTTTTTTAAAAATAGAGGCAAGTTTTTCATCATAACAACTTCGTGGGCGAGTAAGCCTGAGTGGTTCGACTGAATAACTACGACCACCGTCCTTTGGTCTCTTGTTTCCACCTTTTGGGGAAACCTCCCAAAGGATAAGGCCTCCCTTCCATCATTGTAGGGAGCCCAACCTCCTCCTCTCCCTCTATAAATAAATCTATTTCCCATTGATGCACTATCTAAAAAATCATAGCTAAAAGGCCGAAGAGAATTGCTGAACATCTTGTTGGTGAGATAAAGCAGAAAGAGACCTTTGTCAAGAGAGAGCTTAGGCTTGTGTCCTTGCCTCATCCCAATTCCTCGACGATCCTTCGAGACATGCTTCGACTAAACCCGCTGATGGAGGCAGCGACGTCAAGGCTCTGGTTGTAATCTCTTTCTTCTATTTATATATACATGATTATTGTTTGGTTCCCATCTTGTGCTAATATGGTTTATTTTTCGCAAAGTTCTTAGTCCTCCTTGACTAACTGGTTAGCTACGAATGCAATTATTGTCTTGTATATCGCTCTTGTATTTTATCTTTGTGTAGGAATACGAGTACCATTGTCGAAAGACCGCCACCTGTCGGGACAGAGATCAAGAGGCTGCCACTACTGCAGTTGCGACAATCGTGTTGGACTCCAGGTAGGTCAATATACCCCAACCTATTTCATTTTTTAGCTAGGAACCTAAACCTTAGCTTGTTACCTTGTTGCTAGACCCACTCTAGGGCTAGAGGGATCGCCTCTGTCCGCAGAGGGGACTTAACTTTCCAACACCAACCCATCTGCATTGAGAGAGCAAGGATGGTCCTTATGGAAGAGTACCGTGCGACAGGTGCACAGGTTTCTTCATAATAAATCCCCTCGATTTGTGAGAAGCCCCGAGCCATAAATATGGCCTTGTATTTCTCAACACTCCCATCAAAAACTTGTTTTACTTTGTAGATCCATCTTGAACCTACCACTGATTTATCAACCGACCTTGGAACAATTTCGCAAGCACTGTTTCTGACAATGGAGTCATACTCCTACCATTGCATATACCCATGTGGGCCCCTGCACTGCTTCCTGAAAGGAAGATGGCTCGGTCACAATACATTTTCTCATGAGAGCCATGTATCTAGTGAATCGGTCAGGAGACTGTCTTTGTTTTCACTGTGAAGTAGGGACTCCTACATTCTGTGCAGCATCAAGTTTCAACCTCTCAGCTTCTGTGGTATGCCTTCTACTAGTTCTGATGTTTGGCTCTACATGAGTGGACTCCTCCACTCCATGAACCTCCTCTTGTGGTTGATCCACATCTAGAGACTCATCTTTGGGAACCAACAGTTCCTCCTCTGCATGCAAGTCCAACTCCCTCTCAAGCGACAACCGCATGGCTTTCCCCTCATCGAATTTTATATCCCGTCGCATAACAGTCGTCTTATTTTTTGACAAATACGCACGATAATTATGGGGTGTTTTTGTGTAACCCACAAATATCCCAACTTCAACAGTCGAATCCAGCTTCTTCCTGGCATTCTTGGTCACATGCACATAAACAGATGAGCCAAAAATCTTAAAATGAGAAACATTCGATTCTTGCCAGTAAAAGCTTCTTTAGGTGTACTCATGCCAAGTAATCTATGAGAACAAAGGTTTTGCACATAAGCCACAATGTTGCATGCTTCCACCCACAAATGCATTGGTAGGCCCTGATCATGCAACATTTCTCATGCCACACCCACGATCATTCTATTCTTCCTCTCCACAACCCCATTTTGTTGTGGGTTATGAGGCACTATGAGTCCTCTTCGAATTCCTTATTTTCTACAGAAGCCTTTGAATTCGTTCGAGATGTATTCTCCACCATTATCGCTCTGCAGAGCCTTCACTTGCTTCCCCGACTCTTTCTCAACCAATGCCTTAAACTCACAGAACTTTGAGAATGTTTGATCCTTCTTCTGCATGAAGAAGATCCAGCATTTACGAGAAAATTCATCAACAAAAAGAACATAATACCTGTGTTTTGTTGTTGAAGCAACCAAGAATGGTCCACACACGTCTGTGTGAACTCTCTCCAAGATCGCCGAAGCACTGTTCTCCTTTTCATGAAAGGTGGACTTTACATACTTCCCCATGGTGCAACTCTTGCACTGATCTAACTAAGCAAGTGTTCACATTGGAAGTCCAGTAGATATTTGCTGCATGACTTTCAAGGCTCCATGATGAAGATGGCCCAATCGCCTGTGCATAATTCACCCTCATCTTGGCTCATTACTTTTTCTGCCTTACCCATCATGGTAGCGCAACCTTCTACCTCAAGCTTGTATAGATTCTTGAATCGAATCCCTATCATGTTGGCTTAACCCGTTGTTTTATGTCGCAGGAAAGCTTTTCCATCACTGAAACAACATCATAGCTTCTGTCCTCCAACATCGCGACTGAGACCAAGTTTTTCTTCAGACCTAGAAGATGCATAACATATTTCAATTAAAATGGTTACCTAACTCCCTCTCAAAGGTAATGGTACCAATTCTGGTCGCACTATATCGTCCTTCGTCGCCCATCTCTATATGCATCTGGAGATCTTTCTCCTCCAAGTCACTAAAAAGCTCGTTATCTCCCGTCATGTGGAAGGAAGCACCGCTATCAAGATACCACACTGATCCCATTACGCTTGATACCAAGCATGCGATCAAAGAGAAATCAAGTTCAAATTGCGAGGCAAGGGCCTCACCAGCAACCTTCTTGTTCTTCTTCTTATGTGGGAAGTTAGTGGCGAGATGCCCATGTTCGTGATAGTGAAAACACTTCACCTTGGAAAAATCCAACTTCTTGCCTTTAGACTCAGATTTTGAATGGAATTTCTTCCCATTCAATTTCCTTACCTTGGAAGCCAAAGCACAATCCTCTTCATCATCATGCTTTGATGAAGAGCCATCTCTGGTGTTCCGTCTAAACTCCTTCTGCACTAGATACGGCCATAGTCATTCCCAATCTGGTAGTTTTTCCCGTCTGTTGACAGAGCCTTTATAACTGTGCCAACTCTTAGGAAGTCCCGAGAGAGCCAAGCTCAACAAATCATCATCGGAAACAGTGATTCCCACACTCCCCAGTTCATCCCGACATTGGAAAAACTTTGTGAGATACTTTGGAATATTGTCGCCCTTTTCCATGTTGATCTTTCTGAGTTTATCCTTCAGCGCCAATTTCCTATGGTAACTGCTGCTTTGGGAAATATCCTTCAAAGCCTTCCACATAACATATGGAGTGGCTTTCCCATGAAGGCTTGATGCAATATGGTCTTGTACACCTTCCAACGATTGCCATCAGAAGTGGTCCACATATTTGTAACAGTTTCATTTGAACATCAAGTACAAGAAGGGTAGCAACAATAATGTTGCAGATTGCCTCAGCCGACCACTGATCGTGGCGCTAACCACCATTCCCAAATATTTTGGGTACGAAACTTCTGATTGGCTCCTTCTCTACAAGAGCGATCCAAAATTCTTCCACACATACCAGGCACTCTTACGGGGTATGCAAGTTCCAAATTTTCACCTCCAAGATGCATTGTTATGTCACTTGGGACACCTTTGTGTTCCTTCAAGCGAGCGTGCCAAGTTTATATGGGAAGCACACTATATTCGAGTCGCTGGTCATTTCAGGGTCGAGAAAAAAATGGCATTACTGCAGAAGTATTTCTATTGACTGAACCTCTGACAGGATGTCAGGAAGTACATCAGATCCTGCACTGCTTGCGCCATTGCCAAACCGACCATCAAGAAGCAAGGCCTCTATACTTTTCTACCTACCCCTAGTCGACCTTGGGAATCCATATCCATGGATTAAATGTCTAGCCTTCCTTCTAATAAGCATGGAAATAACTATGTTTTCGTGGTTATTGACAAATTCTCGAAGATGGCCATTATGGTAGCCTGCAAGAAGAATATCACAGCAGAAGCCACTGCTAAACTCTTCTTTGAACGAGTGTGGGTGCACTTTGGGATCCCACAGTCTATCATATTAGATCGGGACAAAAGGTTCCTCAAAAAATTTTGGTCTAGCCTCTGGTCAATGCTGGATACCAAGCTCACCAATTCCACAACTTTCCATCCCCAAACTGATCGCCAGATAGAGGTCGTCAATAGGATGATTGTACACATTCTGCGCATGTACAATTCAAATATTCCACCCACATGGGACGAGAGCCTCCCCTATGTACAACACAATTATAACGAGGCTCTCCACATCTCAACCGGCCACAGCCCCTTTCAGGTGGGCTTGGGATTCTAGCCGTTATGTCCCATTGACGTAGCCATGCCATTTGTGGCTACTCAGTTCAATTCGGCTCATGTCCAGTGTAAAGATGACAAAGCGAACATCTTCATCGAGTGTATTTAACACATCCGCCAATAATTTCATGACATATTGGACAGAGGCAATGCTAAGTACAAGAAACGACATGATCAACATTGGGTGCCACACAACTTCCAGGTGGGCAACAAAGTGTGGCTACATTTGCAGAAGGAGCGCCTCATTGGACACCACCACAAGCTTCGCCCACTCTGATATTTGTCGTAAACCATCACCAAGGCTGTAGGGAAAAATGTCTTTGAGCTCAGTATTCCACCATTCCTTGGTCTGCACCCAGTATTCAATGTGGACTGCCTTTGTCCCTACTTCCCACCTCTATTGGACACCTCTGACATTGCAGAAAAACCCACACCAATAGAGTTAAACCCAGTCTGCTTGGAAGATGCCACCATAGATTGTGTCATGGACATCCAAATCAAGAACACTCACCAACAAAAGATCCAACTGTATCGGGTTGTCAAAGCTGGCCAACTCTTGCACTAAGGCAAGTGGTTCACCAGGGACCAAGTTTAGTAGAAGTTTCCTCATCTCATAGAGGAACTCAATGCAATGGGGACCATTGCTTCCTAAGAGGTGAGGAATGATCTAGGTGAATATTGGTGGCCACCTGCCTATTCCACTTGGGGCCCCACAATTGTCTCTTTCAGTTTTTCAGATTTGGCACAACTTACTATTTTTAGCAGTTTTTTGGGTCTTGAACTTCTGGAGTCGTTTTGAGGCCCTAAATGACGTTTTTTGGGCATCGCGCCTCTGGCTAATATGATTCAATTTTGAAATTGATATTTGTGGTCAGTGGTTGTAGTCCTTGGATAGATCTTTCTAACAATGTATCATGTGTGTGAAATGGAGATAGTATGCCAAAGTTACGACCCCGGGAATTTGAAACACCAATTTACCCAAATGGGGCCCATAGTTGTGGCGCTTCATCTCCTAGGGTTAGGTTTTTGGATGTTTAGAATTTTCCATTGTTTCTCTATAATAAATAGGCTCTCAAGCCTCATTGTAACATAGTTCAGAGGCCTGTAGCCACCACATCTATTCTCAGAGATAAGCTACCAATTCCCTAGCTAGTTTATTTCCATTCTGTCTGTAAGCAAAGTTCAATTATTTGATATTAATGAAATGAAGTTTTATTTACGCCACATCTTTGTATTTATGCTTATATGTGTATTCTGTTGCATTCCTGTATAAATTTGGATCATTTAGCTAGTCTCATGTCCACAAACACAACCATTAAAAAATATGTTGATCCAGGATTTCCTATGGTTACCGGTTCGATTAACAAATTTTCAGTGCCAAATACTTTAATATACTTGGGAGAAGCTATCAATGTTATGACAACAGAGACTATGAAACATTTAAATCTGAACAACATTAGACCTACTACTGCAATTTTAGAACTTGTAGACAAATCTAAAGTTGTCCCAGAAGGTATATTGGAAGATATCACTGTCTCACTAGATTCATGGGAGTATCCTATATACTTCTTGATTTTGCAGCCAAAAACAAATTTGGAAGGGCATCCCTTAATTTGAGGCAGAACATGGTTAACAACTACAGATGCTTACATTGGATGCAGGTCAGGAAGCATGATTATTGCACATGGAGATGAAAGAAAGCATGTTACGTTATATCCTCCTGCTTAATCTCCTTCTTTACTATCATGAATTGATGGAGAGGAACCACAAGAACTTCAATCTATTCTTAGTCTTAATCAAGTTTATAATTTTAGAGAGGAGGAAAAAATGAGAACTTATTAGATCTATTCATCTTAGAACCAAATATTTCAGAGAATTTTAGAGTAACTCAATATGAAGTTGCTAGTTATCTTTTAAATGATTGTTTTCAGGAAAATTTCACTATACAATCATTGCAAAATACATTTGAAAGCATTTTTCCTGTAAATTCAATTACCAATTCTAATAGTAAAATCATTGAAATCAGTCCCGAGAGACATTTGAATATTGGTAATAACTTACAATCATCACAAGAGGAAAATATAATAACATTATTGCAAAAATATTCAAAATCTTTTTCCTGGGATTACAAAGACATGCCAGGAATTCATCCAAAAACATGCATCCATCACATTTACATTGATAATCAAATAAAACCTATAAAGCAACCACAAAGACGGATGAACCCCATGATGAAGGAAATACTGAAAGAAGAGTTACAGAAACTATTACAAGACGGATTTATTTATCCTATTTCAGATAGTCAATGGGTTTCACCCTTAGTTGTAGTACCTAAGAAAAATGGGAAATGGAGAATTTGTGTGGATTACAGAGAACTCAACAAAGCTACATTAAAAGACAACTTTCCTTTACCATTTATCGATCAAGTGTTAGATTCATTAGCTGGAAAGAAGTTAATTTCATTTCTGGATGGAGATAGCGGATATAATCAGATAAAGATAGCATTAGAAGATCAAGATAAGACAACATTCACATGCCCATGGGGAACATATGCATACAATGTATTACATTTTGGTTTGTGTAATGCACCTACTACCTTTCAGAGAGCAGCTCTTGCAATCTTTGCTGATTTGATTCATGAGTGTGTGGAAGTTTACATGGATGATTTCACTGTGTATGGTACAACATATGATGATTGTTTACAAAATCTTGAAAAAGTGTTAAAAAGATGCATAGAGACAAATCTATCACTTAGTAATGAAAAATATTTTATGATGTTAACTGAGGGGATAGTGTTGGGACACCATATTTCTTCTTCAGGGATTAAGGTGGACCCGACAAAAATTCAGGTCATTGTGAATTTAACACCACCCACAACACAAAAAGAAGTTAGAAGTTTCTTGGGTTATGTAGGCTACTATAGGAGATTTATGGAAAATTTCAGTAAAATAGCTTTGCCATTATTCAAGCTACTTGTGAAATATGTGGAATTCCAATGGACAAATAATTGTCAGAATGCATTTGAAAAATTGAAAGAAAAATTTTCAATTGCACCCATTCTTTGAGGACCTAATTGGTCTTTGCCATTTCACATTTCAACTGATGCATCTGATACAACTATTGGAGCATCACTTGGAAAAAAAGAGAATCAATTTAATTATGCTATATATTTCATAAGCAAAAAATTAACACCGGCAGAATTGAACTACACTGTTACAGAGAAAGAGATGTTAGATGTAGTATATGTAGTTAATAAATTTCGACATTATATAACAAGTTATCAATTTTATATCCACACGGATCATTCCACCATAAAATATTTAATGAATAAATCAATCACAAATGGAAGAATAATTAGATGACTGTTATTAATGCAAGAATTTAAGGTTACTGTACAAGATCGACCAGACAAAGATAATCAAGTTGCAGACTTTCATTCAAGACTACATTCACCTGGTGATCCAAATCCAGTATCAGATAATTTTCCAGATGAACATCTATTTGCTATAAATATCAAAACTCCATGGTTTGCAGATATAGCTAACTATTTATCATCTGGCATCCTAACATCTCATTACACAAACAAACAGAAAAGAAGAATAATTAGAGAAAGTGCTACATATAGTTGGGTCAATGGAGATCTATTTTATACTAGTGCTGATCTAATGATTAGAAATGTGTAAGAGAAGATGAGATTATTGAAAATTTGAAAGCATGACGTGATGAACCATGTGGTGGTAATTTTGCAAATAAGAGGAAATCATACAAAGTGCCAAAAATTGGCTAATACTGGCCATCCATCTTCAAAGACTCTAGGACCTATGTGAAAAGATGTGACAACTGCCAAAGAATTGGTAGACTAGTGGCATCAGATGAAATGCCATTAAAGCCACAAGTACTGATTGAACCATTTGAAGAGTGGGCTTTAGATTTTGTGGGACCAATAAAACATCCATCCAATGGAAAGAAGTACATCTGGTATGTACAGATTATGTAACTAAGTGCCATGGAGGCAAAGGCAGTAGCACGAGCAACATAAGATACCATTGTGTCTTTTCTGTTTGAAGAGATATTTGTAAGGTATGGAGTTCCGAGACAGATAATAAATGACCAAGGCACACAATTCACATCAAAAATTGTTGGAGATCTTATGGAGAAATACAATATCAAACACAGAAAATCAACTCCGTATCATCCTCAGACAAACAGACAAGTGGAATCATCAAAAAAATTCCTAGAGAACATCACAACAAAGACTGTACAAATAAACATAAATGATTGGTCAGAGAAATTGAAAGATGCACTATGGGCATATAGGATAACTTGGAAAAACACAATTGGGTTCAGTCCATATCAGTTAGTGTATAGAAAATAAGTCCTATTTCCCATTGAATTTCAAATACATACATACAAGCTAGCAACAGAATTGAGGATGGAATTGTCTGAGGCACAACAACAAAGAATTATGGAATTAAACCAACTAGATGAGATACAACAACAAGTAGTCGAACATACATCTCTTGTCCAAGAACAAAGGATCAAATGGCACGATCGATTCATAAAGAATAAAATGTTTCAAAAAGGAGATTGGGCACTCTTGTTTGACTCCAAATTCAAATATTTCAAAGAAAAATTCACGAATCATTGGTTAGGGCCATATGAGATTGAAGAAATCTTTGAAAATGGAGCTGTCAAGATAAAAAAAATTGATGAAGCATCTGTTTCATTTGTCGTTAATGGACATAGGCTTAAAATTTACAATAAGCCTATAAATAAAGAGGATTTCTGAGAAAAATTTCGATGGATTCAGATGTGGAACTAATGGGGCATCATAGCAATATGCCTTCCATAATTCCAACAAAAGAAGAATAATCAAATAAAATAAAATAAAATAAAATAATAAACAATAAATAATAAATAATAAAAGATTTTGGTTGTGAAAATCCAGGAACGTGGCACGATAAAAAATCGAATTCATATTGGAAAACCAACTTGTTTGGCCAATATGAATTCTCTTTTTGTTTTAATTTTATTGAACTAAAATATTTTTGCGGATATACCCTCCAAGACATCATAGACTTGAGGACAAGTCAAATCCTCCACTTGGGGGAAGGTGTGTAATAAAAAAATATGAAAATAGTTTTCAGCAGCTGAATTGAAGATGGAATATGAACTACAATTACAGAGGAACCTAATACATCATTCGACATATAAAGAAGGGACCTGAATTATTATTGAAAAAATTATTCAGAAAGGGACCTGTATCATTACGATAGAATAGATTTTCAAATATTAAACATTATTGCAAATACGCCAGAAGGGATTTGAGCTAAAATCGAATGAAGATCATATCAGAAGGGACCTGAAATGTCAAAGTTTAACTTGCAGAAGGGACCTGTACAACATCATTTCAAATCAAATCAGGTGCAAAGAAGAAACAAAGTCTCTACATAGTCTAAACGAGTTGTTGTAATAATAAACACAATGTCAACCATCATGAACATGAAATGGTTTGAAGGAATACAAGTACAGTAAGTAAAAAAATTGTTCTTAAATTTTCAATTTTTTTCTAAAATATTCTAGAACTGTAAAGACTAATTTAGTACTAGTTATGCATTTTTATTACCTACATTTCATCTACATCACCTATATTTCCTACATTTCATCTACATTTTATCACCTATACTTTCATCTACATTCCATCATCTATGATTTTTTTTAGCCCTATTCTATCCATATTCATATCCATACGACTATTCTCACTACTCAATAAAACATTACATAATATATCCATACCATACCCTACCCTATTTTTCTAAACAAGAGAATCATAAAAAAAAGGTCAACGTTAAAACCTTGGAAGACCTACAATAAAACAAAAAAAGGTTAGTATCATTATAAATATTAATTTTAAAAATGTGACCATTTCATTAGTCAATTTTAAAAATTAAATAAAAAGATCAAACCTAAAGTTCAAAGCCATATGATAAGCGCAACTATTTCAAATGACAAAACAATGCAAAGAGTGCAATCATAAAAGGTGACAAGCTAAGGTAATGGAGCAAGTGCGTAGTTATAATACAAACAAGTGAATGAAACTAACCTAAAGTATGATGCGGTGATAAAAAAAATGCATGACAATGATGATGTATGCTATGAAACTATGATGAGACCGTAATACATGCAGTAGTGGAGGAATGAAGAAATAATAACATATGATGATGTGAATACAAGCAGTATTATGGCACATATGTAAATGGATATGATGCAGAATATGGAAGTAGACATGGTCATAAAAATAAAACGTGAAAGGAGCTGCATAATGAGTAAAACAAAGGATGTAATGTACACTAGAGCCAGCATGACAGTCAAGGAAAAGACACGCATGAATCGGTCAAGCGGTGGTTAGTGAACAGTCAAAATAATTTCAAATGCCATAACACAACGCTGTGTAAAACGTATCAGAAAAATTCTTCCATTGCTAAGACCTGAAACAACTGATATACACTGTGTTTTCACCATCATTTCCTTCCAAAGGCTCAGTGAGAGGGGGAGGGCATGCAATCAAAGCACACATCCATGTTTACAACTCCGTGAAAAACAAATAAACGCAGAAGTGGAGAGAATACAGTGAAGAAGCTGTGAGGAGAATAGAAGAGATAAAACACAGTGAAGAAGGCAAAAATATAGCAGAGAAGAGGAACAGAGCGATAAGGGAGTTAATTGGAGTTTCAAAGCCAACAAATTCAGAAAACTTGTCAAGCCACCATGCTATTAGGAGGAGAAATCCCGTGAAGGAGAAGGTAAGAAGTAAATTTGGATTTGGTTGTTTAAAACAACAGATGGTTGCATGAATAGATCTCGTGATTGTTAAAACGAACTGAGAGTTATAAAAGGAGTCATCTATTTCGATTTTTAAAGCATTTCATTGCGTTAAATTTTGTTTTGACACCACTTATAAACACTTTGACACCATTCATAAATACTCTGCCATCAGCCAATAGTTAAACCTTTTGTTGATTAAGTGAGTAAATGAGTGAGGATTTTATTGAGATTGGCACTGATTGAAACAAACAGATACCTCAGTTAAACTATAAGGAAGATCACGAGGATCACAACAGAAGATCATCAGGATCATTACAAAGACAGGTAAGCTTAAACACGTCCTCACATACAATCTTCTATTTCAAAATAAATGGAAATCAAAGAATGGAGAATTCTGGTTCGAATTGCACAATGATTTTGTTTTAAATTGAGTTGTGTAATAGATTAATTTTATTAGCACACTTAGTAGAAGAATTTGAAATAGGATTTGTGGAGGAAGATTGGTTTAGAAGTCTTAGTCAAACATGTTTTTTTACTTCTACATAGCAAAGGACAGATTCTGTTGAATGCTTGAAGGAAAACAGTGAAATCATTATGAGATTTTTGATGAATTGGTTGAGGTATTCTCTTGCACACACAGTGAGTTTAAATTATAGACATCATGCTATGTTTTGAAAAGAATTTTGTATGAAATAGAAGGGTGGAAGACACTGTTGTATAAAAAAATTCAATATTTTTTTTTTACACAGTCAATTTTTTTTTACAAAACAGAGGCAGAGGATTGTTTTTTTTTAAAAGGACATAGAATTAAAATGAGAGTAGGATAATAGAAGCATGAATTTTTATGTTTTCTTAAGACTCTCTATCAGTTCTTGTGTTTATTGAAGCAGTAAACTCACATTCAAAGGGAAAACAGAGGATTGATTGGAAAGAGTAGTAAAAAAGAGGTAAGCCTACTACTATAATAACATCTAATAATTGAATTTTTGTTTACAAAGATGAAGTTAATGAAATTATATGGGTACATAAAATGGTTTTTAGACAAATGAATTCAAGAGAAAAGCCCAAAGATTTTCAAATTGAACACTGGAATAGGGAAACAATTGAAAAACTTTATCAGTCATGTTTAATAGGCTTTTTTCAAAAATTCAAAGCGCACAATGAGGATGTCACAAGAGAATTTATAATGAATTAAAAACATGATGAAACCATGGTGGGTAGTCTACATATTCCTTTGTCTCCAGAGTATATTTTCGAAGCTTTAGAGCTACCATCATCAGGAGAACTATACCATAAGGGATTTCATTTCAAAGACAAGGGTTGGACATTCTTCTTGGATAAAAACAGGAAGGGTTCTTTTTATAGGTCAAAGGGGATTCCAAGGGAGTGGTTCAATGAACCTTGGGCAGAGCTAGTTTTGATTATTCAAAAGTTTTTCACTTGTGACAACATACATAATTTAGTACACCTTTATCATGTCAGGTTACTACAAAATATTAAAGGAGATATAAGGATCAATCTGCCCTATTTCTTTTATAAAAATTTGATGAAAATGATTGAGAGTGTCAAATCTGAGACCAAGTCCAAAGAATCCCAAATTCTTCACCAGGGGCTCATAAAAATACTTGTGGATTACCAGCTGAAAGTTAAGGGAATGGTTTAGGAAATTTTTCTGATTGAAAATAAATTTGTAGAACAAGTCATTGAAAACAATCTTAAACCAATACAAGAAACAAGAAATATTATGCATTCACCTCTTTATCCCAAAACCAGGTCAAAGAAACATCGGGAAATAGATATTATAGAGAGGGAAACATCATTTTTAACCATTTCTAGAAGACAGAAAAAGAGGAATTCAATAGAACCAAAAGTGCAAGTCATGGAGACATCTCCTTTAAATAAACAAGAAAATGAAATCCTTGAGAGGTTGCAACAAGAAGTGTATGAAAATCCTGTAGACAGAGATTCCTATTTTGAAAATAATGAGGTGGAAGCTACTTCAGTTTCTAAAAATTCCAAGGAGGAAGATCAAAACCATAGCAAGGTTAGAGAATTAACTGATAGCCTAGAGGTAAGCAGAATCATGGAGAGGCACCTGAAAGAAGAAAATGAAAATTATAAAATAAATAATGAGAAATTGGTTAAAGAAAATGAGAAGATAAGTGGAGAAATGGGAAATTTGAAAACCAAAAACAATCTTCTTTATACACAGACATTCAGATGGCTTTAGGAGAAAAATTCCTATAAGGCTAAATATTAGAAACAGAAGGTTAAGACTTCCATCTACAAGGAAGAACAAGGAAAAGACATAGATTATCTTCTATATACAACACAGTAGGAAGTTTTAGGATCAGGAATGGGATCAATGTCAGAGCTTAGAAGGTCAAAGAGGAAAAAGAAAGCACGAGGACATGCTTGATCATCAATTTGGGGGAGATGTTGGCCCTTTTTTTTTCATCTCTTTTTGTTTATGAAATACACCTTATTTTGCCATATTATCCATCTATTCACCATCATATCCACCCTATATTGACCAAAAGATGCAGACACAAGTATTTAAGTTATGTTTTTCAATTATTAGATGTTTTTGTAAAAATTGAAATTTAAGTGCATTTTTGGACAACATCGAAATTCCCGTAATGGCATCATGGTTTGCTAATGTGCAGGACACTTGGGCTCGAGATGGATATATTTATAGAAGGCTCGAGAACTAAGAATAAGAGTACAATTGTCGGTACAGTGAAACTGAGCTTTAATAGGCCCGGTCAAAGGCGGTCAAACATGAGCTGTCTTTATGGAGGATCCCTAGAAACTAGGTCAAAACTCTTATTTCGTAGGATTTTCTAGATTTTTATGGATCTGATGGATGAATTTGACTTGATTTGATAAGATAAGGATAGTTATGACTATTTGAGCTATTTTAGATGAGTTGGTTAGATACTTTATCTATTTAAGCCTCAAACTTTGAAGGCTTTGATATGTAGAACTTATATTACTTAACGTTATTATTTCTGAGACTTGGAGACATAATTGAAGATCTGTTCTATCATATTTGCTGCTGTTATATACTAGTTGATTGATTGAAGTCTTAAGTAGCTGAATTCACCTTTAGTGTGCGAGGCAAGGGTGGAGGGCCCCCACACCGAGCTAAGTGCACTTCTTAGTTTATTTTGTAGCTGCAATTTCTGAATTATCTTGCTTATGTTTAATTTGTTTATGATGATTATTTTTGAGTATTGATGAATCTAATGATCATTCTTAACTTGCATATGAAAGAACAAACAAATGTTTAAGTCAAACATTTTTTATATGTAATCAAGATCTTTAGTTAGAATTCATCTTTACATGCCTTTACATGCTTTTACATGATTGCTGATGGATCTTAATCTTGTTTCTATTTTGCATATGAAGAGTCAACCCAGTATTTAAGTTA
This sequence comes from Pinus albicaulis, assembly GCA_034641835.2. Lineage (NCBI taxonomy): Eukaryota > Viridiplantae > Streptophyta > Pinopsida > Pinales > Pinaceae > Pinus > Pinus albicaulis. Next base: position 1,640,021,026 of record CM076582.1, read on the forward strand.
AATACTTCTTCTATCTTATCAAGAGACTAAAAACTAGGATTCATCTTTCTGCTTTTTCTGAATTCTTGTTTTTAACAATAACATTACTGATAAATGAATATATGATGAAGGACATTCGGGACCTCTTCAGTGAAAAGCCTCTTCAATTATTACTTCATGTATCTTATTCTAGTGTTTAGTTAAGTAGTTTTTTATTTCTAAGTCACATGGTAATCTTGTTAAGAGAAGGACAAACAAATCTCTTAAGTTAGGAGATTCTTCTGCTTCTAATTACACATCTGAATTTAGAATTTGTTTAAGTTAGATTTATATTTGTAATATGCATTTCCCTAAATTAATAAACCATCTTCTAAATTAATCACAATTGAAACCCATATACTTTGGGGATGCTTCTAAGTTCCACTAACCCGGATTGATAATAAATACTTGCGTAAGTTTACAACAGTAAATTGACCCAACATTTTGGCGACGTTGCCGAGGAAGCATATTCAAAACACACAAATAGGAAGACAAAAAGATTAAAAAATATAAAATCACCAAAAGAAACAAAAAAATAGTTTTTCCTTCAAGAAATATTTTCTTATGCCTAGAAATAGAGATCAGAAGGGTAGATTTTTGAAACAAAACCCCCCAACAACTAATTCATCCATAGTACTAACAACACCAGTTGCTGGAAGACCTACTATAGAAGAGTTAGAGGAAAAACAGAGATCAGGACAGAGATTAACTTTAGTTGAAAGACAAATCTTGTTAGCCTTATAGGTAAAGAAAAAGAAATCACCTAAAGAACCTCCTTCTGTATGGAAACAAAAAGACACATGAAAACCGACTGTTGAACAACTAGAGCAACCTGTCCTTGAGGAAATCAAAGTAGTTGAAGAAATACAAATTCAACCTCATATTGAAACACTACAATCTCTGAACAAGAAATGGATGAAGAAGGAGAAGGATCAACTAGACTAAACATGACTCCTGAACAAATACTAGAGTATGAAAGACAACAAAGGGAATGGAGAAGACAACGAGAAGAAGAAAGAAGAATTGAGGCGGAAAGAAAGGCAGAGGAAGACAGAAGAGGAGAAGCATTTAGAAGAATAGAGGAAGAAGTAAGAAGAGAAAACCAAAATCGAAGAACATAAGAAAATGAGCAAGAAGTTAACACTGAACATGAAACTACTTTTGGATTTCATATTTTAGATGCAAGAGCAATACTAGGAGAAGAAATAAAAATGAAAAACATTCCAGCTTCTGTATTGCCTAATTTCTATGGAATGTCAACAGAAGATCCTGATGTATTCATGTTCAAGTTTGATATCTTGTGTAGAACCTATGGATATGCTGATGACACACACAAGCTTAGACTTTTTCCTGCTACTCCGAAAGCAACAGCCTTGAAATGATTCATGGGATTAGGAGAACATACAATTGCTTCTTGGGAGGATATGAATAATTTTTTTCTTAAAAAGTATCAATCTTACTGCAGGGCTAGAGACTCGAAAGAAGACATTTTCAGAATGACACAACAAGAAGACGAAAGTTTGGAAGAATATTTAGAAAGATTCCTTTACAATTTACAAAAATCCAAAAATCATTCTCTTAGTCCTGATACCATCCGCACTATTTTTCTTAAGGGTATTAGAGATGAGTATTTAGACATTCTTAATGTAATGGGAAAAGGAGATATTTCCAATTTACCATTTGAAGAAATTGCTGAATTATGTAAAAAATACTCTAGGGGAAGAGCAAAGAATGGGAAGAGAGATATTTCATCAAAAGCTTCCAAATCTGTAGCAAGTTCAGTAACAAGAGTGAAGATAGGAAGCCTGCTAGAAAAATTCAAAACAGATCTCTTAAGCACTTTGGGAACACAAGTAGATTTTTTGAAAGCTAAGAAAAAGAAAGAAAAGAAAGATGAAATCTTAACAATTTTCTATCCAAAGTGTATAAAAAAACATCCACTCAGGGAATGTCCTTTGCAAGGTATACAAGTGTGTGTACTTTGCATAGAAAATCATGCAATAGAAAAATGTCCCAAATTAAAAGAATTGCAAGGAGAAGAAGTGCAAGGATGTAATGTTCCAAATTTTTATGGAACATTAATTTTTGATAGGAGATGAATAAAATGGGTACGGGACCCATTATTTGCATGAATAGAGAATAAAAATCCTCTAAGTATGAAAGAGGATCATGTTTGGAGCTGGATTTAACACCTCCATGTGTGAAAGGAGGTTTTTGCATAAAGGCTTGGCCAAGGTTGACCAAGTCAAACTGCGTTGGCATGAGTTGGAAAGCACTAAGTGGGACAACGTAAAAGGGAAGATTCTAGAGGAAGGAAACTCTAATTCGAAGTAGGGCCCATGGAGGGAAGGCTCACTTTTTTAAAAGAGGAGGAAGGCATCCATTGAGATGATCTTTGATCATTTTTACATTTGAGTCTTGGAGACTTGTTGCTGCCTCTTGCTGTTCAACAAAGTTGCAGTGCCTTCGGGCATGAGGGAGTCCTGTTTAGGATTTCCTCTCCTTCTTGAGGATCTCTTGAAGGATTGCACTCCATTCCCCATATTCAGGCATTCAGGCTATAGCTTCAGTCATCTACATCAACGCAGTTTCTGTAGCAGACATTTTGTAGTGTTGCTGGGTGTTGCTGGGGAGGTTTCCACACACCATCCGGAGCTAGTCTTTCAGAGGAGGGAGCTTCCATCCCTTGGGAGATCAGAAAAGGGGGTTCTTGATCATATCCCACCATCTTTGGCATCATGCCAACCACATTACATCATTTGCAGCACAGTCCCTTCAGTAGACAACGTTATTCAGAGAGAGGATTTGTTGTGAGGGATTGACAGTCACTTGGAGGGGAAGTCTTGGGTGAAAGGATCAACCTTTCACTTCAGATTTTCATTGGAGAAGGGTTCTTCATCTGTAGCAGCTATTTTAGCCTTCTCCATCCATTTCCAGCTCTTGAGTTGCAGCTACTACTGCAACTCCGGCATTTTGTATATTTACCATTTTTGCATAGATTTCAGCCAATCCTTTTAGAGGATTGATGTTATGTATTTTTAGGGGTTGAGATATTGCTCCCCCATTTTATTTGAGATTATCCTTGTCATATCATTGTATTTTCATTATTTATGCAGCAGTCTCTCATGTAACTGTGCAGTCATGGCCTAGGGCTTTCTATATACAGCAATATTTCTCATATGTGCATGTACAATTTTCTTGAGGTTTGTTGTGCCTTGCTTGAGTGATCATTTCCTCAAGGAGTTGTATATTTTATGCTGTTATGATCTAATATGATGGCCATTGGGCTCTTCGGCATTTCATTTGTATATGAATCACTGCTATTTTCCATTTGATGTATTTGTTATTGCTGTAGCTGCAATGTTGGGGTTATCTTAAGAGATTCCCAATCTTGTTATTTTTCCCTATTGGGGATATTGTCCCTTGACAAAACTCTATAGATAGAGTCTACTAGTGGGACAGGTAGCCTCTGGAGCTCATCCTTTGTTCAAAGGTGACAAATCCAGTAAATGCCCCTACAGTCCATCTCTGGAATATATTTTCTTTGTCGATTGACAATGTTTCTGAAAAAGGAACATTACAGAGGAGTAGATTCTCTCTACTATATGGCACCAAGGAGACCTTGGAAACCAAGGATTCCTCAACAATTCCCTCAACAAAATCCACAAAATTTTCAATATCATCAAAATACATGGAATACACTAATGCCATGGAAGGCTTGGCCACCACAACAATATCAAAACCAACTTGCACAAGGTTGGAGGGGATATGGTTATGGAAACCAACCACCATAGCAAATGTATCCCAAACAGTATCAATATCAACAACCTTACCCTCCACAACTTTTTCCTCAATATCAACAATTCCAGCAACAATAACCAATGCCATATCCATCTCAAAACCCACCAATGCTAACTCAACCGCAACAACTTCAGCTGCCCACTAACCAACCACCTCCTAGACCAACACAATTGCCAGCTCAACTAGTAGCTAATCCAAGTAACAAGGTGGAGATAAAAGCATATGATGTGGAAGAGGCACCATATTATCTTACTTATTCAATTCTTCCCATACAAGATGTCCACCTAAGGTCTGGGAAGGTGTTATAAAAAGATTCTCCTCCGATAATTGAAGAAGAAATTGAACAAGGAGAACAAAGTCAACAATCTCAACCAGAAAATCAAATTCAGAAAGGTAAATCTATTATGACACAGACTCCACCATATCCAGAGAGATTGATACAACGAAATATTCCAATATCTCTACTTGAATTTAATATTCTGGATGAATTGAAAAACACATATGTTGAAATTCCTTTGTTGCAGGTAATTAAATACATTACAATATATGTAAAAACAATAAAGGAATTAGGCATTAAGAAACTTGGCAGAAGAAATAAGGATCCACCAAGAATCTAGGTAATTGGAAGTTTAGCTAACCTCATGTCCACAAACACAACCATTAAAAAATATGTTGATCCAGGATTTCCTATGGTTACCATTTCGATTAACAAATTTTCAGTGCCAAATACTTTAATAGACTTGGGAGTAGCTATCAATGTTATGACAACAGAGACTATGAAACATTTAAATATGAACAATGTTAGACCTACTACTACAGTTTTAGAACTTACAGACAGATCTAAAGTTGTCCCAGAAGGTATCTTGGAAGATATCATTGTCTCACTGGATTCATGGGAGTATCCTGTAGACTTCTTGATTTTGAAGCCAAAAAAAATTTGGTAGGGCATCCCTTAATTTTAGGCAGACCATGGTTAGCCATTGCAAATGATTACATTGGATGCAGGTCAGGAAGCATGATTATTGCACATGGAGATGAAAGAAAGCATGTTACATTATATCCTCCCACTCAATCTCCTTCTTTATTATCATGGCTTGATGGAGAGGAACCACAAGAACTTCAATCTGTTCTTAGTATTAATCAAGTTTATAAATTTAGAGAGGAGGAAGAAAATGAGGACTTATTAGATCTATTCATCTCAGAACTAAATGTTTTAGAGGAGCTTAGAGTAACTCAATATGAAGTTTCTAATTATCTTTTAAATGAATGTTTTTAGGAAATTGCATTATATAGTCATTGAAAAATACATTTGAAAGCATTTTTCCTGTAAATTCGATTACCAATTCAACTAGTAAAATCATTGAAATCAGCCTTGGGAGACATTTGAATATTGGTAATAACTTACAATCATCACAAGAGGAAAATATAATAACATTATTGCAAAAATATTCAAAAGATTTTGCTTGGGATTACAAAGACATACCAGGAATTCATCCAAAAACATGCATCCATCACATTTACATTGATAATCAAATAAAACCTGTAAAGCAACCACAAAGATGGATGAACCCCATGATAAAGGAAATGGTGAAAGAAGAATAACATAAACTATTACAAGTTGGATTTATCTATCCTATTTCAGATAGTCAATGGGTTTCACCCTTAGTTGTATTACCTAATAAAAATGGGAAATGGAGAATTTATGTGGATTAAAGAGATCTCAATAAAGCTACATTAAAAGACCACTTTCCTTTACCATTTGTCGATCAAGTGTTAGATTCATTAGCTGGAAATAAGTTATTTTCATTTCTGGATGGATTTAGCATATATAATTAGATAAAGATAGCATTAGAAGATCAAGATAAGACAACATTCACATGCCCATGGGGAACATATGCATACAATGTATTACCTTTTGGTTTGTGTAATGCACATGCTACCTTTCAGAGAGCAGTTCTTGCAATCTTTGCTGATTTGATTCATGAGTGTGTGGAAGTTTACATGGATTATTTCACTGGGTATGTTACAACATATGATGATTGTTTAAAAAATCTTGAAAAAGTGTTAAAAATATGCATAGAGACAAATCTATCACTCAGTAATGAAAAATGTTTTATGATGTTAACTGAGGGGATAGTGTTGGGACACCATATTTCTTATTCAGAGATTAAGGTGGACCCGGAAAAAATTCAGGTCATTGTGAATTTAACACCACCCACAACACAAAAAGAAGTTAGAAGTTTCTTGGGTTATGTAGGCTACTATAGGAGATTTATGGAAAATTTCAGTAAAATAGCTTTGCCATTATTCAAGCTACTTGAGAAAGATGTGGAATTCCAATGGAAAAATAATTGTCAGAATGCATTTGATAATTAAAATTTTTTTTTTTAATTTCACCCATTCTTCAAGGACCTAATTGGTCTTTTCCATTTCACATTTCAACTGATGCATCTGATACAACTATTTTAGCATCACTTGGACAAAAAGAGAATCAATTCAAATATGCCATATATTTCATAAGCAAAAACTTTACACCAACAGAATTGAACTACACCGTTACAGAGAAAGAGATGTTAGATGTAGTACATGCAGTTAGTAAATTTCGACATCATATAATAGGTTATCAAGTTTACATCCACACGGATCATTCTGCCATAAAATATTTAATGAATAAATCAATCACAAATGGCAGAATAACTAGATGGCTATTATTAATGCAAGAATTTACCATTACTGTACAAGATCGACCAGGCAAAGATAATCAAGTTGTAAACTTTTTGTCAAGACTACATTCACTTGGTAATCCAAATCCAGTATCAGATAATTTTCCAGATGAGCATATATTTGCTATAAATATCAAAACTCCATGGTTTGTAGAGATAGCTAACTATTTATCATTCACATCCTACCATCTTATTACACAAAAAAACAGAAAAGAAGAATAATTAGAGAAAGTGCTAGATATAGCTGGGTCAATGGAGATCTATTTTATAATGGTGCTGATCTAATGATTAGAAAATGTGTAAGAGAAGATGAGATTATTGAAATTTTGAAAGCATGTCATGATGAACCATGTGGTGGTCATTTTGCAGATAAGAGGACAACATACAAAGTGCTGAAACTTGGCTACTACTGACCATCCATCTTCAAATACTCCAGGGCCTATGTGAAAATATGTGATAGTTAACAAAGAATTGGTAGACCAGTGACATCAGATGAAATTCCATTAAAGCCCCAAGTACTGATTGAACTATTTGAACAACGAGCTTTAGATTTTGTGGGACCAATCAACCCTCCATCCAATGGAAATAAGTACATACTGGTATGTACTGATTATGTAACTAAGTGGATGGAGGCAAAGGCAATAGCACAGGCAACATAAGGTACTGTTGTGTCTTTTCTGTTTGAAGAGATATTTGTAAGGTATGGAGTTTCGAGACAGATAGTAATTGACCAAGGGACATAATTCACATCAAAACTTTTTCAAGAGCTTATGGAGAAATACAAGATCAAAAACAGAAAATTAACCCCATATCATCCTCAGGCAAATAGACAAGTGGAATCAACAAACAAAGTCCTAGAGAACATCATGACCAAGACTGTACAAATAAACATAAAGGAATGGTCAGAGAAATTGAAAGATGCACTATGGGCATATAGGATAACTTGGAAAAACACAACTGGGTTCAGCCCATATCAGTTAGTGTATGGAAAAGAAGTCCTATTGCCGATTGAATTTCAAATACATACATACAAGCTAGCATCAGAATTGGGGATGGAATTGTCTGAGGCACAACAACAAAGAATTATGGAATTAAACCAACTAGATGAGATATGACAACAAGCAGTTGAACATACATCTCTTGTCCAAGAACGAAGGACCAAATGGCATGATCGATTCATAAAGAATAAAGTGTTTTAGAAAGGAGATTGGGAACTCTTGTTCGACTCCAAGTTCAAAGATTTCAAAGAAAAAATCACGACTCTTTATTTAGGGCCATATGAGATTGAAGAAATATTTTACAATGGAGCTGTCAAGATAAAAACAATTGATGAAGCATTTGTTTCATTTGTCGTTAATGACATAGGCTTAAAATTTACAATAAGCCTATAAATAAAGAGGATTTTCTGAGAAAAATTTCGATGGATTCAGATATGGAACTAATGGGGCATCATAGCAATATGCCTTCCATAATTCCAGCAGAAGAAGAATGATAAAATAATAATAATAATAAATAATAAATAATAAAAGAGTTTGGCTGTGAAAATATAGGAAATTGGCACAATACAAAATTGAATTCATATCGGAAAACCAACTTGTTTGGCCAATATTAATTCTCTTTTTGTTTTAATTTTATTGTACTAGAATATTTTTTCAGATATACCCTCCAAGACATCGCAGACTTGAGGACAAGTCAAATCATCTTCTTGGGGGAAGGTGTGTACAGAGGAACCTAGTACATCATTCGACATATACATAAGGGACCTGAATTATTATTGAAAAAATGATTCAGAAAGGGACCTGCATCATTACGACAGAAGAAATTTTCAAATATTAAACATTATTTCAAATACGCCAGAAGGGACCTGAAAATACAAAACGCCAAAAGGGACCCGAGTTAAAATCAAATGAAGATCATGTAAGAAGGGACTTGAAATGTCAATGTTTAACATGCAGAAGGGACCTGAGCAATATCATTTCAAATCAAATCAGATGCAAAGAAGAAATAAAATCTCTACATAGTCTGCAAGAGTTGTCGTGACAATAAAAACAATGTCGACCATCATGAACATCAAATGGTTCGAGGGAATACAAGTACAGTAAGTAAAAAAATCGCTCTTAAAATTTCAATTTTTTTCGAAAATATTCTAGAATTGTAAAGACTAATTTAGTACTAGTTATGCATTTTTATTACCTACGTTTCATCTACATCACCTACATTTCCTACATTTCATCTATATTTTATCACCTATACTTTCATCTACATTCCATCATCTATGAATTTTTTAGCCCTCTTCTATCCATATTCATATCCATACCACTATTCTATCTACTCAATAAAACATTACATAATCTATCCATACCATACCCTACCCTATTTTTCTAAACAAGAGAATTATAAACAAAAGGTCAACATTAAACCTTTGGAATAACTACAATAAAACAAACAAAGGTTAGTATCATTATAAATATTTAATTTTAAAAATGTGGCCATTTCATTGGTCAATTTTAAAAATTAAATAAAAAGAGCAAACCTAAAGTTGAAAGCCATATGATAAACACAACTATTTCAAATGACGAAACAATGCAAAGAGCGCAATCATAAAAGGTGACAAGTAAGGTAATGGAGCAAGTGCATAATTATAATACAAACAAGTGAATGCAACTAACCTAAAGTATGATGCGGTGATAAACAAAATGCATGACAATGATGATGTATACTATGAAACTATGATGAAACCGTAATACATGCAATAGTGGAGGAATGAAGAAATAATAGCATACGATGATGTGAATACAAGTAGTATGATGGCACATATGTAAATGAAGATGATGCGGAATATGGAAGAAAACATGGTCATAAAAAAAAAACATGAAAGGAGCTGCATAATGAGTAAAACAAAGGATAGAATGTACACCAGAGCCAACATGACATTCAAGGAAAATACACGCATGAACCGGTCAAGCGGTTAGTGAATGGCCAAAATAATTTCAAACGCCATAACACAACGTTGTGTAAAATGTATGAGAACATTTCCGGCATTGCTAAGACTTGAAAAAACTGATATATGCTACGTTTTCACCATCATTTCCTTCCAAAGGATCAGTGAGAGAGGGAGGGCATGCAATCAAAACACACATCCATGTTTAAAACTCTGTGAAAAACAAATAAACATAGAAGTGGAGAAAATACGACGAAGAATCCGTGAGGAGAACAGAAGAGGTAAAACGTAGTGGAGAAGGAATAAAATATAGCAGAGAAGAGGAACAGAGCGATAAGGGAGTTAACTGGAGTTTCAAAGCCAAAAAATCCGGAAAACTTGCCAAGCAACCGTGCTATTAGGAGGCAAAATCCCATGAAGGAGAAGGTAAGAAGTAAATTTGGATTTGGTTGTTTAAAACAACGGATGGTTGCATGAATAGGTCTCGAGATTGTTAAAATGAACTAAGAGTTATAAAAGGAGTCATCAATTTCGATTTTTAAAGCATGTCATTGCGTTATAATTTGTTTTGACACCACTCATAAACACTTTGACACCATTCATAAACACTTTGCCATCAGTCAATAGTTAAATATTTTGTTGATTAAGTGAGTAAATGAGTGAGGATTTTAATGAGATTGGTACTGATTAAAACAAATAGAGACCTTAGTTAAACTAGAAGGAAGATCACGAGGATCACAACAAAAGATCACCAGGATCAATACAAAGATAGGTAAGCTTAAACATGTCCTTAGATAGAGTCTTCTATTTCAAAATAAATGGAAAATAGAGAATGGAGAATTCTGGTTTGAATTGCACAGTGAGTTTGTTTTAAATTGAGTTGTGTAATCGACTAATTTTATTAGCAAACTCAGTAGAAGAATTTGAAACAGGATTTGTGGAGGAATATTGGTTTAGAAGACTTAGTCAAACATGTTTCTGTATATCTACATAGCAGAGGACATAGTCTGATGAATGTTCGAAGGAAAACAATGAACTCATTATGAGATTTTTGATGAAATGGTGGAGATATTCTCTTGCATACACAGTGAGTTTAAATTATAGACATTATGTTATGTTTTGAAAAGAATTTTGTATGAAATAGAAGGGTGAAAGACACTATTGTATAAAAAAATTCCTTTTTTTTTTTTACACAGTCAATTTTTTTTTACAAAACAGAGGCAGAGGATTGTTTTTTTAAAACAGGACAGAGAATTAAATGCAGAGTAGGATAATAGAAGCATGAATTTTTATGTTTTCTTAAATCTCTCTATCAATTCTTGTGTTTATTTGAAGCAGTAAACTCACATTTTTCAAAGGGAAAATAGAGATATTGATTGGCAAGAGCAGTAAACAAGAGGTAAGCCTACTACTGTAATAACATCTAGTACTTGAATTTTTGTTTACAAAGATGAAGTTAATGAAATTAGATGGGTACATAAAATGGTTTTCAGACAAAATGAATTCAAGAGCAAAAACCAAAGCTTTTCAAATTGAACACTGGAATAGGGAAACAGTTGAAAAACTCTATCAGTCAGGTTTAATAGGCTTTCTTAAAAAATTCAAAGGGCACAATGAGGATGTCATAAGAGAATTTATAAACAATGTGACAAACATGATGAAACCATGGTGGGTAGTCTACATATTCCTTTGACTCCAGAGTATATTTCTGAAGCTTTAGAGTTGCCATCATCAGGAGAACTACACCATAAGGGATTGCATTTCAAAGACAAGGGTTGGACATTCTTCTTGGATAAAAACAGGAAGGGTTCTTTTGATAGGTCAAAGGGGATTCCAAGGGAGTGGTTCAATGAACCTTGGGCAGAGCTAGTTTTGATTATTCAAAAGTTCTTCACCTGTGACAACATACATAGTGTAGTACACCTTTATCATGTCAGGTTAATACAAAATATTAAAGGAGATATAAGGATCAATTTGCCTTATTTCTTTTATAAAAATTTGATGAAAATGATTGAGAGTGTCAAATCTAAGACCAAGCCTAAAGAAGCCCAAATTCTTCACCAAGATCTCATAAAAATCCTTGTGGATTACCAGCTGAAAGTTAAGGGAATGGTTTGGGAAAATTTTCTGATTGAAAATAAGTTTGTAGAAAAAGTCATTGAAAACAAACTTAAACCAATACAGGAAACATGAAATATTATGCATTCAGCTCTTTATCCCAAAACCAGGTCGAAGAAACACTAGGAGACAAATATGTTAGAGAGGGAAACATCATTTTTAACTATTTCTGGAAGACAGAAAATGAGGAATTCAGTAGAACCAGAAGTGCAAGTCATGTAGACATCTCCTTTAACTAAACAAGAAAATGAAATCCTTGAGAGGTTGCAACAATACGCATCTGAAAATCCTATAGACAGAGATTCCTATTTTGAAAATAATGAGGTGGAAGCTACTTCAGTTTCTAAAAATTCCAAGGAGGTTGATCAAAACGTTAGCAGGGTTAGAGAATTAACTGATAGCCTAGAGGTAAGAAGAATCATGGAGAGGCACCTGAAAGAAGAAAATGAAACTCATAAAATAAATAATGAGAAATTGGTTAAAGAAAATGAGAAGATAAGTGCAAAAATGGGAAAGTTGAAAACCAAAAACAATCTTCTCTATACACAAGTATTCAGGTGGCTTCAGGAGAAAAAATCCTGGAAGGCTAAATATGAGAAACAAAAGGTTAATACTTCCATCTACAATGAAGAACACGGCAAATACATGAATTCTATTCTATATAAAACACACCAGGAAGTTTCAGGATCAAGAATGGGATCAAGATCATAGCTCAGAAGGTCAAAGAGGAAAAAAGCAAGCATGAGGACATGCTTGATCATCAGTTTGGGGGAGATGGTGTCCCTCGTTTTTTTATCTTTTTTTGTTTATGAAATACACCTTATTTTGTCATATTATCCATATATTCACCATCATATCCACCTTATATTGACCAAAAGATGCATATTCAAATATTTATGTTATGTTTTACAGTTATTAGATGTTTTTGTAAAAAATGAAATTTAAGTGCATTTTTGGACAGCATCAGAAATTCCCGTAATGGAATTATGGTTTGCATATGTGTAGGATACTTGGGCTCGAGCTGGATATATTTCTAGAAGGCTCGGGAACTAAGAATAAGAGTACACCTATTGGTACAGTCAAACCGAGCTTTAATAGGCTCGGGCAAAGGCGGTCAAACATGACATGTATTTATGGAGGATCCCTAGAAACTTGGTCAAAACTCTTATTTTGTGGGATTTTCTAGATTTTGATGGATCTGATGGATGATTTCAGCTTGATTTGATAAGATAAGGATAGTTATGAGTATTTGAGCTATTTTAGATGAGTTTTTTAGATACTTTATCTATTTAAGCCTCAAACTTTGAAGGCTTTAATATGTAGAACTTGTATTACTTAACATTATTATTTCTGAGACTTGGAGACATAATTGAAGATTTATTCTATCATATTTTCTGTTGTCATATGCTGGTTTATTGATTGAAGTCTTAAGTACTTGAATTCACCTTCAGTGTGTGAGGCAAGGGTGGAGGGTCCCCACACTGAGCTAAGTGCACTTCTTAGTTTATTTTGTAGCTGCAATTTCTGAATTAGCTTGCTTATGTTTGATTTGTTTATGCTGATTATTTTTGAGCGTTGATGAATCTAATGATCATTTTTAACTTTCATATGAAAGGACAAACAAATGTTTAAGTTAAACATTCTTTCTCTCTAATCAAGATATTCAGTTAGAATTCATCTTTACATGCCTTTACATGCTTTTATATGCTTTTAAATGCTTTTACATGATTGTTGATGTATCTTAATCTTGTTTCTATTTTTCATATGAAGAGTCAACCCAGTATTTAAGTTAAATAATTCTTCTATCTCATCAAGAGACTAAAAACTAGGATTCATCTTTCCTGCTAATTCTGAATTCCTTTTCTTAACAATGGCATTATTGATAAATGAATATATAATGAAGGACATGTTGAAAATGGCAACAAGAAACAGTGAAGGAGGCCTCCTGAAACATCTTTCCTGATCCTAGTTGGAGAGTGATCACCTAAACTAGGTGGGGACCACACATGTGATTTTTGTCGAAAAGTCTATTTTTAGACTATGTCTATTTTTAGACATATGGAGCATGGTCTATGAGTTGCGGGATGCTATTATTGGATGATTGGTCAAGTTGGTAAAAATAGATGGACATCTATTTTTAGACATACAGGTCGAAGTCTATTTTTAGACTGCTTGTCTAAAAATAGAACAGTCAAATATTATTAGCCCTTAATAATATTTGGACTATAAACTTTATCTTATCCTCTTGGAGCACTTCAGTTCGAGCTACAGATGTGGCACATGCAGCTGGCAGAAGGAAATTCGAATTTCCTAAGGGTTAGTTGAGCTATTGCATGGTTGACTTCAGTTAGAACTCATGTGGCAGAGTTTGGTGGAGTTGATGAGACAGTTGGTAGAGTTGTGTTCTGTTTAACTTAGTTGAACTAGTTGTATTTAGTCTAACTGACAAATACACTAGTGATGAGTGGTGTGAATTAATTATTAATTAATTCACTAATGATTAACTCATAAATCAACTAAAGAACACATCAGTTAACTCAGTGCATGTACAGTTCAGTGAAGACCAGTGGAAGAGGTAGGAGAAAGGGTGGAGTCTATTATCAGTTGTGACTATAGTGTGCATGAGATTTACACAATCATTGAAGGAGATTTCTAATGAGGATTGCGCAGTTAAAGCCAAGGGAATTCGAATTCATTCCATGCATTCTCTCATCTTGGATTGCGCAGTAGAGGCAGGCAAACAGTGGAGGAGTTTTGAACCCGTGACTTGTTCAAAACTGAGCTAGTTTGTGTGTAACTTTTGGAGACAGTACTGAGTACTTGTGACGAATATTGTACTGAGATTGTTACATGATTCTTCTTCATTATAATATACAGAAAGTAGGGGGTTTTCAGCTGTAATCTTTCCCCGGTATACATACTGTGTTATATGTGTTGAATTTCTATGTGCGCATGTGAATGTTTTCAATACCGCTTGTTGTTTTTATTTCCGCATGTGATGATTAATGCATAGAAGAGATTATGTGTTATGTATGAAGCTCAAATAGTATGTGACCAGGATAATCTTGGTGAATAATTCAGCAAATTATTCAAATTTCTGCATGGTATCGGAGCAATATTGATCATCAGATCTATTACAGTGATTACATTTTATTTCTACAGGCAGAGTCTGTAGTGTGGGCCAGGTAGCCTCCGGATTCATCCTTCTTTGAAGGTGAAAGGTCTGGTAAATTCCCCTACAGTCGATCTCTGTATTGGAAATAATTTGTTCTCAAGTTTAGATCGGAAGCGGTTGAGTTTTGAGCTGGTGGAATTCGATTTATTCCAAAGCAAGAGTGACCAGAGGAAGTTGGTGCTCAAGGATAAACTCAGGAAAATAAATATGGAGAAGAATGACACTATTCCGATATACTTGAGAAAGTTTGTCCACTGTAGGGATGAGCTTGGGAGTATAGGAGTTAGTGTGGATGAAGAAGGACAAGTCAAGAAGATATGGATTCGAGCAAGGAATCTCTACAGACTTGAAGTAGATGGGATGTCTACGAAGCTTCCTACTGTTGGGAAGTGCATGAAAGACATGCAATTGATGCTTGAGAGGGAGAAAGTGTTGCATGCAGGCAAGAAAGACATGCAACTGATGCTTGAGAGGGAGAAAGTTTTGCATGCAGGTAAGAGTGAACCTCGGGATGTGGAGCAGCCACAAAAGGATCATGGAGTGGGAGAAACCACTCATGCAGTGAAATTTCGTGCCAGATGGGCAGAGGGAGTGCATGCAGCTATACCACCAGGTGAGAGGTGGGGCGACATGCATGAGTAATCCCAGGTGGAGATTTCAGGGCAGGATTCATGGAGATGGTGTGGATCTCATGAATTGAACCTGGCTACGAGGTGCCCATAGCACAGCAGTAGCAGATCAGTTGGATTGATGCAGGCAGATCAAAGTGACAGTGTCAGATACTGGAGCATGGATCAGAGTTGACAGCAAGTGCAGAGTGCATGGGTGCAAGAGTTCAACAGCGCAGTAGTTCCTGATGACATGTGCAGTTGGTACCAGCAGAAGTCGAAGAATTTGATGATAGATGCATCCGACTGATTGAGTTTTTTGGAGCCTATTCAGTTTCAAAGATGTTGCATGAAAAGGGTGCATGGTGCATGCATGAGTTTGCATGGCGCATGCAAAGGGCGCATGGCCAATGCATGGAGTTGCATGTCGCATGCATGGAGTTGCATGGCGCTTGTGAAGGTTGCAGGGCGAATGCATGGAGTTGCATGGCGCTTGTGACGGTTGCAGGGCGAATGCATGGAGTTGCATGTCGCATGCAAAGATAGTCCTTTCTTGTTGAGAGGGAGTGTTGAAAATGGCAACAAGAAACAGTGAAGGACTCCTCCTGAAACATCTTTCCTGATCCTAGTTGGAGAGTGATCACCTAAACTAGGTGGGGACCACACATGTGATTTTTGTCGAAAAGTCTATTTTTAGACTATGTCTATTTTTAGACATATGGAGCATGGTCTAGGAGTTGCGGGATGCTATTATTGGATGATTGGTCAAGTTGGTAAAAATATATGGACATATATTTTTAGACATATAGGTCGAAGTCTATTTTTAGACTGCCTGTCTAAAAATAGAACAGTCAAATATTATTAACCCTTAATAATATTTGGACTATAAACATTATCTTATCCTCTTGGAGCACTTCAGTTTGAGCTACAGATGTGGCACATGCAGCTGGCAGAAGGAAATTCGAATTTCCTAAGGGTTAGTTGAGCTATTGCATGGTTGACTTCAGTTAGAACTCATGTGGCAGAGTTTGGTGGAGTTGATGAGACAGTTGGTGGAGTTGTGTTCTATTTAACTTAGTTGAACTAGTTGTATTTAGTCTAACTGACAAATAAACTAGTGATGAGTGGTGTGAATTAATTATTAATTAATTCACTAATTATTAACTCATAAATCAACTAAAGAACACATCAGTTAACTCAGTGCATGTACAGTTCAGTGAAGACCAGTGGAAGAGGTAGGAGAAAGGGTGGAGTCTACTATCAATTGTGACTATAGTGTGCATGAGATTTGCACAATCATTGGAGGAGATTGCCAATGAGGATTGTGCAGTTAAAGCCAAGGGAATTCGAATTCATTCCATGCATTCTCTCATCTTGGATTGCGCAGTAGAGGCAGGCAAACAGTGGAGGAGTTTTGAACCCGTGACTTGTTCAAAACTGAGCTAGTTTGTGTGTAACTTTTGGAGACAGTACTGAGTACTTGTGAGGAGTATTGTACTAAGATTGTTACATGATTATTCTTCATTATAATATACAAACAGTATGGGGTTTTCAGCTGTAATCTTTCCCCGGTATACATACTGTGTTATATGTGTTGAATTTCTATGTGCGCATGTGAATGTTTTCAATACCGCTTGTTGTTTTTATTTCCGCATGTGATGATTAATGCGTAGAAGAGATTATGTGTTATGTATGAAGCTCAAATAGTATGTGACCAAGATAATCTCGGTGAATAATTCAGCAAATTATTCAAATTTCTACAGGACAATCATGACCTCTTTAGTGAAGAGCCTCTTCAATTATTACTTCATGTATCTTAATCTGTTGTTTAGTTAAGTATTTTTTGATTTCTAATTCACATGGTAATCTTGTTAAGAGAAGGAAAAACAAATGTCTTAAGTTAGGAGATACTTCTTCTTCTAATTACACTTTTGAATTTAGAAATTGTTTAAGTTAGATTTATATTTGTAATATACATTTCCCTAATCATTAATTAACCATGTTCTAAATTGATGACAACTGAAACCCATATAATTTCTGGATGATTCTAAGTTCCACTGACCTAGATGGATAATTAATACTTGCGTTAGTTTACAATAGTAAATTGACCCAACAATCATTAAGGCTTGTTGCAGAAGAAATTGGAGGCCTTAAAGGACCTATTGAATCGAGATTGAAGAGATAAATAGATTAATAAGGTTGGAGCCCTAGAGGATAGGAGTCCTTAGGAAGATCATGTTGGAGCATGTGCCAGTGGAGAGGGTTGGAGCCCTAAAGGTTGGAACCTCATAAAGACAAGGCTGGAACCTTGTGGAAAATAAGGTTGGATCCCTACAGTTTTGAGCCACGTGAAGTCCAAGTTGGTGCTTAGAAAAGTACATATTGGAGCCTGGTGGATTGAAATATTGGTGTCTTCATCTATTTTTGGAGCCCTAAACATTACTATGTTTGAATTTTTGTAAAGAAGAGGAGCAAACTTTGACCTCACTCATAACTTGGATATCGACCTATTTTGAAAGAAAAACACAATCTTATAATTCGGTCCTGCAGTTGCACCTATTTTCTGGAGTTTGGATTTGTAACATTACAGAGGTTACCCTGAAGAAATTGGACCTGTAGTTCTACAAATTGATCCTGCAACTTAGACCTGTAACTATAATTAGGTCTTGTGTCATCCATTTCAGACCTGCAACATCAAAAAATGAACACGGACCTGTAATATTCCTTGAGTTTGGACTTGTAGCATCTAGAAGGAGCTCATATAAGCTAAGGACCAATGGTAAAAATTTGGATTGACCTTTGGTAGTTTGGATTTGGAATATTTGGCAACATTTGGAGCATATTTGAAGTCCTAAATTCAATATATGTGGAATATTTGAATTTAGGCATGTGGAGGCATATAAGTACTTCTATTGCATACCTACTATTGATCATGATCATCTTCCCATTAAAATTTCCATGGACCATTTGGTTTAAATCTTCTAACTCCTTTGCCCTGTCTTGCAAAGTTCCTTAGCTGTCTATCGTTGTTTTCTCCCAGCTTCAAAATTGCATTCTAAAAGGGCTGAAAATTCATATTTGGAAACATTCGAGGCATAGCTCCTTTGGCCCTAGCCCCCTCCGTCCCGTTTTTCATATAACCTGGGCATTTGACTATGTACTAAGATAGAAAAGCGCTTACTGTATATGGCCATCGAGCGTAATCTCAGCCGTCAGATCAAACACAGATCAACGTTCCATGACCTGTCGCCCTGGTGGACCCCGCGCTGCACATCGATTCCA
Source organism: Pinus albicaulis (assembly GCA_034641835.2). Taxonomy (NCBI): domain Eukaryota; kingdom Viridiplantae; phylum Streptophyta; class Pinopsida; order Pinales; family Pinaceae; genus Pinus; species Pinus albicaulis. The sequence goes on from CM076582.1 coordinate 1,640,039,692, forward strand.
AAACCAGCCTGTTTATTTCGCACCACCTTTGCTGGGTAGGCGGTGTCTCTCAAAAAGCAGCGATTCCACACATCGCGCAGCACATGTCCCGGTGTACGACTCCAATACCGCCCTATTTCGCGCGTTAACGATCGATCCAGGACGCGCAGCGAAATTTATGTTAACCGTCAGATCTATAGGCCTTCATCCAACGACGGTTGTTTTCTGAAGCTACACGAGTTTTAATTTAAGTATACGGCACTCCGGGCCCACCATTCCATCGCCCTCTGATTAAGTTTCAACCGTTGATTTCATTTTTGGATCGTATGGCCCAGAATATTTACACGCCCCGCTGATTGACCAAGTCCGCCTCCACGTCGTCCCTTCCGCTTAGCCTTTCGTATGCCCATGTGGCATTTGCGTTCTCCTCCACCATTCATATACTCTGTTTATGTGTCATATTTCAGTGTTTAAGTCACGTGTCTCCGCCTCGTTCATTTATCATCGTTCCATTGTATGTCTCATTTCCACCCTTCATTCCTCCACTATTTATCTGCATTTTTCACCACCTTGCATCTTCTCATCATTTCTCCCAGTCTACATCACCATTCCATGGTAACGATCGCATCCACCACCCTTGTGCCTGGTTTTATTTAATGTATTCGTTTGTTTTGCAGGTTTATGGCGAAGAAGAAGAGCTATCAAAATTCGCGGCATCCATTGCTGAAGCGAAAGTCGCGTTACAATACTGGGTTTTCAAGTACCATATCCATGAAGAAGATCCCGGGTATTTGTCATGACATGGCTTTCATTAAAGAAGCCACGGTAAAAGTCTACCAAACGCTCCAGAGCAATTTATAACATAGATTTTTACAGATGGGGTTATTAATAATACAACAAAGAATATCAGTCATAGAGCAAGGGATTCAACGTCCATAGCCGAAGATTTTAAATAGCAATCAAAAATTCAGAAGGCAAAGAGTACGAGTGCATAAAAATCATGTCCTCCAGGTTTTACTTCAATATATTTTTCTCTCAAGAAAGTACATAGTGTTACATATTTTATTCTTCATACCTTACCCTTGAAAGAAATTCGAACCTACAACATTTACTTCATGAAGCTGCCACAAAGTACCTGCAACATCCTAGGGCCGCCAAACAGTATGGGCGGTCATATATTTCATCACTTTGTTTTAATAAGTCAATTAAATGATTCACCAGCTACCTTTTGTTGATCTTTGGGAAGATTCTCCTATAAAGTCCGAGGAGAACGAATTAGTAAGGGTTCCAGATTTTTATCAGAGAATTGTGCAGTGAAAGGCATTTCTGTATACATTTTGTAAAGCTTTTGTATGAAGGCTCAGAGCCTGTAGGGTCTCAGTGAGGAGGATTTCTGTCTGTATTTGAGGATTCTGGTCTTTGGTATCCCACAGTATGTAACTTCCTTTATCTGTTTAATATAACATTTCATTTTATCCATCTTCTTGTATCATGTACTAGAATGTGAGTGGCTCACTGATTTTAGGTAAGGATTTATCCTAGTTGATACCCATGCTTAGATTAGTCAAGTGCTTTAAATATGGCTCATGCATGATATATTGTTTCATGTTCCTTTCATCCATTTTTCTGCTATATTAGTTGCTTTGGGAGGGTGCTTTTAAAACGCCATTGTCATGTATGGATTCTTAGAATGATAAGCCCATATATCGTTTTGTTGTGTATCTGGGTATCATACCAAAGATAAATAATATTTTATTATATTTCTTTCACCACATACACCTTCTGATATTTGATTTCTGTGGCATATTACTTGAATCGGCCCTCTTTACAGTAAATTGTCTCTTAACTGTCTGACGCTTTTGTGTTGGAGCTTTGCATCTTGTCTCTGCAAATTTACTTTCCTTGTGGCAGTTTCTGTGAGTTCTGGTCCCATCAAAATCAATTTCCTTGTTCTACAAGAGATAGCAGGAGAGTTTTGGATTGACACCCAAGTTTTATGATACACTCCCTACTATGATAAGATGTCCTAGGCACTGGTCTATGGCAACTCTAGGCTGTCTCTAGGGGCGACAACATATGTCGACAACATCTTTCTGGCGCCATTGCCGGGGATCGAATTTAAGAAAATCAGTTTCCCTGGGCCTCAACAAATCATATTCACTCTCTAATCAGGTGAGCACAAAGAGTTGAAGAGTTGCATATCTCTCACCTTGGCGACTCCACTGTTGTTTATTTGATAAACCTATTTGTAGTCCTGGCTCCTTGTAAGCCACACCTGAGGTCAGATAAGTCAAAGCCAAAGACACCTTCTGTGCCTGACCCTGAAAAGACCATAAATAGAAGAAGTTGGAAAGAGAGGGGATTAGTCCATGCTGAAATCCCTAAATTTTACGTAGAAGATTATCCATCCTATTCTTCTCAAGAAATCCAAGTAGAAAATCCTGACTCGACTATAGGAGATTAAAAATATTATTCAGAAAGCCCATTTAGAGGAGGTGTCAGAATTGAAGCTAATCTTCACCCTACTCTTGAGGCTGAAGTAGTTAAAGAAGTCACCGAAGTAGCTGCTATTAACCGTGAACTGTTCCCATCTATGCCTCAGGTTTTTTGTATAGTATATTCCTATTGTTATCCATACTCCACCTCCTCCTCTTCCTCCATTTATACACCAAATTGTTGCACAACCCCCACCTCCTCCAATGGCTAATGTTCCAGCTTTTTTTTTAAACACATATGCTCCCCTGGCATTACCTCAAGTGCTGAATGATATGCCACAGGATTATTTGAAGATCTTGCCCAGATTCACTGGGGAAAATAAAATTGATGCTCAGAAACATCTTGAGACTTTCTGCTCTTTTGCAGAGAACTTTGATGTAGAACATCTGGATGTAGTCTTAAGACTATTTGTGCAATCCCTGGACGGTGAAGCCAGAAAATGGTTCAAAACATTAGGAAACCATTCCGTAACCACTTGGGACGATATGGAAAATACCTTTCTCAGAAAATGGGGAGAAAAGAAAGATCATGGACAGTGTCTCACTGAGTTCAATGCACTCAAGAAGAAACATAATGAAGGGGTGTCAGAATTTATCAAAAGATTTAATAAGTTATATCTAAACCTCCCTGCAGATATGAAGCCTCATCAGAATGCTGCCAAAGTTGTTTTCATAGCAGCCTTTGACTCAGAATTTGGTTTCTCTCTCAGGGAAAGAAAACCTGCCACCCTAGATGATGCTCAGTCAGATGCTCTTGAGTTGGAGGCAAATTTTTCTTCCACTAGAAAATTGAGAGGAAAAGCTGAACAAGACACCCGAAGAAGAGGCAAAGAGGAAGTATCTACTTCAAATCAGGACAAAGACCGTGACAAGATGGAGGAAATAAGAAAAATGATCAAAAAGATAGTTAAGCTAGAACTGGAGGCCAAGAATTCAGCCCCCAAGAATTTTTATAATGCTCCAAATAGAGGTTACAATCCTCAGTATAGAAAGCCACCTCTACAGATATTGCCAAGGGAAGTAAAGGAGCAACAAGATTAAGTACCACATCCCTTGTACTTGGATGGTCTAGAAGATAAACCTGCTGAAGATGCTGCCTATGAGGTAGAATGTCCGTTGCAAGAAGAAGAAGAGTTTGGAGACACAGAAGAAGTAGAAGTTGATCATTGTTGTAAACAATTTGAGGACTTCATGCTAGCAGAATTCAATAGAAAATATGATCTCAGATCTTCCAGGAAGAGAACTCGTACTCAAGAACAAGAAGAAGAGCCTCCCTAGAAGGAAGCATCTGCTTAGAAGGAGTCAACGATGCAGAAAGTTACAGACAAAGGTAAGAGTCCTCTGAACAAACCTTTGCAGTCTGATGATCAAATTTCTTTTTCTTCAAAAGTAGTCACTCCTCCTAATGCTGAGTCTATATCAAAAGAAGTTAAACCTTCAGCTGAAAATAAAGAGTCAAAAGAAGTTGCAATAGAAAAGTCCCCTCCTGCTTTCAATCTACAAAAAGAACTTGAGAAAGTTAAAATCCCAGCCCCCTTGATTGAACTATTGAAACAACCTACATATCAATCCCAAATTACTTCTTTTATGCTCCCTCCTGAAGCACCAATAATTCCAGACAGTCTTAATCTCCAAGAAGAAAGACCCATGGTAGTTTTTGGCCCACATATTGAGGAGATAGATCCCTCTACTCCTCCCTTTTATGTGTCTCTAGTGATTCATGACCTGATGTTACACAATTGTATGTTATATTCTGGAGCTTCCCATAATCTTATGCCCCTGTCAGTCATGGAGCAACTAGGATTACAAATCACATGTCCATATAAGGGCCTCTATTCATTTGATTCCAAAAGAGTTAAATGTCTAGGGATGATTAAGGATCTGGTAGTCAATCTGGCCCAAATTCCAGCAAAAAGTGTGGTAATGGACATTGTGGTGGCTGACATCCCAGCTCGCTTTGGCATGCTGTTGTCAAGGTCCTGGGGAACAAAGATTGGTGGGTCACTTAAGATGGATTTAACCTATGCCACTATCCCTGTTTTTTGTGGTCAGGAGAGGAGGTTATACAGAGAGACCAGATTTGTCAAAATGGTAACTAAGGCTGATGGCTCTGTCAATTCCCCAGTCTACAGTAAAGAAGGAGATTTCTCATGTTTGATGTTTGAAGAAGATCAAGATTATGCTCATGAACCTTCCTTCTATCAGATCAAGACTGAGCAGCCTTTAGAAGACCATGAAGCAGGAGTATGGACTTTACATTTTGATGGAGCAAATTCAAGAGAAGGAAATGAAGATGGAGTATTATTAATCTCTCCTACAGGAAAATGGGTGCCACTGTATTTTAAATTGGAATACGAAGCTACTAATAATGTGGCTGAATATGAAGCACTGTTGCTAGGACTGTAGACAACCAAGGGCATGGGTATACAGAGTTTAAAGGTTCTGGGAGACTCTGAGCTGGTGGTCAGAAAAATCAGGAATCAATGTCAAACCAAACATCCTCGGTTGAGGGCATACATGAATGAAGTTTGGGACATGGTGGATAATTTATTCTTAGTATTTAATATCCAATTCATGCCTCAGAAGCAGAATAGAATGGTAGATTCTCTTGCTGTAGCTGCCAGTACATTTCGTCCTCCTCAGAATCCTCTCCTGAGGTATGAAATTGAGGTGTGCTATCGGCCATCAATCCCAGATAATATCAAACACTGGCAGGTATTTGAAGATGAGGAACAAATGAGGAGATTCTTGGAAATAGTGGGAGAATTATCCAATATGGAGATTGACGACTGTGAAGAAGAGGAGGCTGAGAATACTTCAGAAAATAAATGGGAGGAGAAAATGGCAGGAAGAAAAGTGCTGCAGTTAAAGGGGAATGTCATACCTAGAGGGTTGGTGCCTCTAGAAAAATTATTTAATAAGAATGATGTCCCATTGCAGCCTAGTAAAGTATTAGAGGAAGATCAAGTGGGAAATCTGAATCTGGGTACTGAGGCTGATCCTAAAATTGTAAAATTATCCAAGAAGGTCCCAGAGGAATATAAGGAAAAATACTTGAAATTATTTCAGTCATACAAGGTGGTGTTTGCATGGTTCTATCAGGACCTTAAAACTTTTGATATTAGTATAATGCAGCATAAAATTCCTCTGAGGGAAGATGAAAAACCTTATAAGTAGAAGCTCAGACAGATAAACCCTTTGCTGCTTCCCTCTATTGAGAGAGAAATTAAGAAGTTGCTGAAAGCCAAAATAATTGTACCATTAAGATACTCAGAATGGGTGGTAAACCTTGTCCCTGTTCGAAACAAGAATGGAGAAATAAGGTTGTGTGTGGATTTTAGGAATTTAAATAGAGCATCCTTAAAAGATAATTATCCACTCCCCAAGATGGATCACATTCTGCAGAAAGTGGTGGGAGCTTCTAGGATGTCAATGATGGATGGATTTTCTGGCTATAATCAGGTGGTTGTAATTCCAAAAGATCAAAAGAAGACTACTTTCACCACACCATGGGGAACATTTATGTATGCTAGGATGCCTTTTGGATTGATTAATGCAGGGGCTACCTTTCAGAGAGCGATGGACATTGCTTTCGTTGGGGAGTAGGATAAATTTTTAGTGGTATACCTTGATGATATCACAGTGTTTTCAAAAGATGATGCTGAGCACATTGAGCATTTACACATAACTTTTGAAAAATGCAGAAGGTATGGTCTTTCTCTCAATCCACAAAAGTCTTTATTTGCTTTATAATAAGGAAAAATTTTGGGGCATATTGTAACTAAATATGGGGTAAGGATAGACCCCAAAAGGGTAGAGGTTATAAATAGCATCCCTCTCCCCAGAAATAAGAAGGAAGTGCAAGTATTTTTAGGCCGGATAAATTTCCTGAGAATATTTATTCCTAACTATGCTGAGATAGTTAGGCATATAACTGATATGCTGAAAAAGAATAATGAAGTAAAATGGTGTCAGGAATCTAGAGATGCATTCACTAAGATAAAACAGGCATTTGCTGAAGCTCCTGTACTAGCTAGGCCAAATTATACTAAACCATTTATGATCTTTTCTTTTGCATCACCACATACAATAGCTGGAGTGTTATTACAGAAGAATGAAGAAGGATATGAGTAGCCTGTTGCCTTTTTCAGTCAGGTGCTCCATGATGCAGAACTGAAATATAATATATTGGAGAAACAGGCCTATGCCCTGGTGAAATCCCTCAAAGCTTTTCGCATGTATATTTTGCAGTCTCACATCACTGCATTTGTGCCTACTGCAGCTGTAAAGGATATCCTTGTTCAAGGAGACAGTGAAGGAAAAAGGAGAAAGTGGATCGCAAAAATACAGGAGTATGATCTGGACATCCATCCTGTTGAAAATGCAACAAGATGATGGAGCTTAGTGAAAAGAAGTCGCCTTCACTAAGTGGGCTCGCAGGCTATTTTTGGTGCAAAGTCTATTTTTAGACTATGTCTATTTTTAGACATATGGATCACGGTCTATGAGTTGCAGGATGCTATTTATGGATGATTGGTCAAGTTGGTAAAAATAGATGGGCCTCTATTTTTAGACATTGGGCGGAATCTATTTTTAGACTGTCAGGCTAAAAATAGAACAGTCAAATATTATTAACCCTTAATAATATTTAGACTATAAACATTATCTTATCCTCTTGGAGCACTTCAGTTTGATGCTTGGATGTGGTACATGCAGCTGACAGAAGGAATTACGCTATTCCTAGGGGTTAGTTGAGCTATTGCATGGTTGACTTCAGTTAGAACTCATGTGGCAGAGTTTGGTGGAGTTGATGAGACAGTTGGTGGAGTTGTGTTCGGTTTAACTTACTTGAACTAGTTGTATTTAGTCTAACTGATAAATACACTAGTGATGAGTGGTGTGAATTAATTATTAATTAATTCACTAATTATTAACTCATAACTCAACTAAAGAACACATCAGTTAACTGCAATGCATGGACAGTTCAGTGGAGACCAGTGTTAGAGGTGGGTGAAAGGGTGAGTCTACTATCAGTTGTGACTATAGCTGTGCATGGGATTTGCACACACATTGATTGAGATTGCCAATGAGAATTGCGCAGTACAAGCCAGTGGGATTCGAACTTGGATCTCATCATTACTCATCTTGGATTGCGCAGTAGAGGCAGGCAGACTTGTGGAGGAGATTTGAACTTGTGACTTGTTCTATATCTGAGCTAGTTTGTGTGTAGCATGTGAGATAGTGCTGAGAGCTGTGAGAGCTTTGTGCTATGTATTGTTACATGTTCTCTATCATTATAATATACAGATAGTTGGGGGTTTTCAGCTGCATGCTTTCCCCATTACATACTATGTTATATGTGTGCTTGATTATGTTTTAATGAGTGCATGCGACTGCTTCTATTTCCGCAAATTGATGATCAATTGTAGAAGAGGTTATGTATTATGCATGAAGCTTAAATAGTGTGTAATCAGGATAATATCGGTGAATAATTCAGCTATTATTCAAATTTCTACACGTCCAACCAAGTTGATCAAAGGACAGGGGCTTGCAAAAATTCTATCCGAATCAAACTATCAGGCTTTGGGCATAAATCTGTCTATGATAGCAAGTGGGGAGTCTGAGAATGAAAAAGAACAGCAAGGACTGGAGGTAGCCACTCAGAAAGCACATATAAAATATCTCACTAGTCCATGGTATAAAGAAATAGTGGAATATCTTTTAACACTCAGCTGTCCTCTAAGTTGTGATAAAGCAAAATACAGGGCTTTAAGATTGAAATCACAGAAATACATAGTTGCTAATGGGCAGCTATATTGGAGGGACCCTTCAGGCATTTTACTCCTGTGCCTCACAGAGGATGAAGTAGAAAGTATAATGACGGAATTTCATGAAGGAATCTGTGGAGGACACTACAGCTGGAGGGCCACAGCTCATAAAATCTTAAAGGCCGGTTTCTACTGGCCAAAATTATTTGGAGATGTTTTTACTTGGGTCAGAGCATGTGATAAGTGTCAGAAATTTGCTGAGAGACATAATTTGGCAGCTCTGCCCCTGATCCCAGTTCATGTGAATGAGCCATTTTAGCAGTGGGGAATAGATTTTATTGGAGAAATACATCCCCCATCAAGTGGACAACATAAATGGATATTAACAGCCATAGATTATTTCACAAAATGGGTGGAAGCCATACCTGCAAGGAATGCTACTGACACTGTCATCATAAAGTTCATGGAAGAGAACATCATATCCAGATTTGGCTGTCCTGCTAAAATAGTGACTGATAATGCATAGGCCTTTAAGTCTGCAAAATTTGTAAATTTCTGCCAGCAGTATAATATTGCACTTAATCACTTCACAAATTATTATCCTCAGGGAAATGGTTTGGCAGAATCTTCTAATAAAACTTTAGTGAGGGCCTTGAAGAAAACTATAAATGAGAATCAGAAAAATTGGGATTCCCAATTGAAATTTTCTCTATGGGTGAATAGAATCACTAGCAAGAGAGCAACTGGGAAATCTCCATATGAATTAGTATATGGACGAGCAGCAGTGTTTCCTGTGCAGCTGGCCTTACCAGTGGCACGTTTCATGCAAGAAAGCCGGGAGGAACCTGATGTTCTGATCAGGAGAATTAATAAAATATCAAGAGAAAATGAAACATATATTTGATCAGCATGCTAAAGACAAAAAATTGCAGATTGGTGATCTGGTGCTCAGATGGGATGTAAGGAGGGCTGAAAAAGGAAAGCATGCTAATTTTGACCCTCTCTGGTTTGGCCCATTTAAAATTGTGGAACAGGGAGGCAATAATACGTTCACATTGGAGAATTTACAGGGTGACTTGTTGGATGCCCCTGTAAACAGCCAATTTCTAAAGCCCTACTTCCAATTCTGATTCAGGTCGAAGTGGCCTGATTGTATCATATTGTATATTAATTTTTGTTTTATTACTGATTGATTGACGCGGGTGTTATAATGAATCACGAAGAGAAAGGGTTTTGAAGGGAAGAGTCTGCACAAAAAGATGATCAAAGGGTCTGCGAGTTCTCGACACGTCCAAGGACGAATGTGCCGTCCCCAGGTGGAGCCAATGTTGATCATGATCATCTTCCCATTAAAATTTCCATGGAACATTTGGTTTAAATCTTCTAACTCCTTTGCCCTATCTTGAAAAGTGCCTTAGCTGTCTATCGTTGTTTTCTCCCAGCTTCAAAATCGCATTCTAAAAGGGATGGAAATTCATATTTGGAAACATTCGAGGCATAGCTCCTTTGGCCCTAGCCCCCTCCGTCCCGTTTTTCATATAACCTGGGCATTTGACTGTGTACTAAGATAGAAAAGCGCTTACTGTATATGGCCATCAGGCGTAATCTCAGTCGTCAGATCAAACACAGATCAAATTTCCACGACCTGTCGCCCTGGTGGACCCCGCGCTACCCATCGATTCCAAAACTGGCCTGTTTATTTCGCACCACCTTTGCTGGGCAGGCAGTATCTCTCAAAAAGCAGCAATTCCACACATCGCGCAGCACATGTCCCAGTGTACGACTCCAATACCGCCCTATTTCGCGCGTTAACGATCGATCCAGGACGCGCAGTGAAATTTATGTTAACCGTCGGATCTATAGGCCTTCATCCAATGGCGGTTGTTTTCTGAAGCTGCACGAGTTTTAATTTAAGTATACGGCACTCCGGGCCCGCCATTCCATTTCCCTCTGATTAAGTTTCAACCGTTGATTTCATTTTTGGATCGTATGGCCCAGAATTATTTACACGCCCCGCTGATTGACCAAGTCCGCCTCCACGTCGTCCCTTCCGCTTAGCCTTTCGTATACCCACGTGGCATTTGCGTTCTCCTCCACCATTCATATACTCCGTTTATGTGTCATATTTCAGTGTTTAAGTCACGTGTCTCCACCTCGTTCATTTATCATCGTTTCACTGTATGTCTCATTTCCACCCTTCGTTCCTACACTATTTATCTGCATTTTTCGCCACCTTGCATCTTCTCATCATTTCTCCCTGTCTACATCACCATTCCATGGTCACGATCGCATCCACCACCCTTGTGCCTGGTTTTATTTAATGTGTTCGTAGGTTTTGCAGGTTTATGGCAAAGAAGAAGAGCTATCACAATTCGCGGCATCCATTGCTGAAGCGAAAGTCGCTTTACAACACTGGGTTTTCAAGTACCATATCCATGAAGAAGATCCCGGGTAGTTGTCGTGACATGGCTTTCATTAAAGAAGCCACGGTAAAAGTCTACCAAACCCTCCAGAGCAATTTATAACATAGATTTTCACAGATGGGGTTATTAATCATACAACAAAGAGTATCAGTCAGAGAGCAAGGGATTCAACGTCCATAGCCGAAGATTTTAAATAGCAATCCAACATTCAGAAGGCAGAGAGTACAAGTGCATAAAAATCATGTCCTCTAGGTTTTACTTCAATAGATTTTTATGTCAGGAAAGTACAGAGTGTTACATATTTTATTCTTCATACCTTACCCCTGAAAGAAATTCGCACCTACAACATTTACTTCATGAAGCTGCCACAAAGTACCTGCAACATCCTAGGGCCACCAAACAGTATGGGCGGTCATATCTTTCATCACTTTGTTTCAATAAGTCAATTAAATGATTCACCAGCTACCTTTTGTTGATCTTTTGGAAGCTTCTCCTATAAAGTTCGAGGAGAACGAATTAGTAAGGGTTCCACATTTTTATCAGAGAATTGTGAAATGAAAGGCATTTCTGTATACATTTTGTAAAGCTTTTGTATGAAGGCTCAGAGCCCGTAGGGGCTCAGTGAGGAGGAGTTCTGTCTGTATTTGAGGATTCTAGTATTTGGTATCCCACAGTATGTAACTTCCTTTATGTGTTTAATTTAACATTTCATTTTATCCATCTTCTTGTATCATGTACTGAAATGCGAGTGGCTCACTGATTTTAGGTAAGGATTTATCCTAGTTGATACCCATGCTTAGATCATTCAAGCGCTTTAAATATGGCTCATGCATGATATACTGTTTCATGTTCCTTTCATCCATTTTTCTGCTATATTAGTTGCTTTGGGAGGGTGCTTTTAAAATGCCATTGTCATGTATGGATTCTTAGAATGATAAGCCCATATATGGTTCTGTTGTGTATCTGGGTATCAGACCAAAGATAACTAATATTTTATTATATTTCTTTCACCGCATATACCTTCTGATATTTGATTTCTGTGGCATATTACTTGAATCGGCCCTCTTTACGAAAAATTGTCTCTTAACTGTCTGACACTTTTGTGTTGGAGCTTTGCATCTTGTCTCTGCAACTTTACTTTCCTTGTGGTAGTTTCTGTGAGTTATGGTCCCATCAAAATCAATTTCCTTGTTCTACAAGAGATAGCAGGAGAGTTTTGGATTGACACCCAAGTTTTATGATACACTCCCTGCTATGATAAGATGTCCTAGGCACTGGTCTATGGAAACTCTAGGCTGTCTCTAGGGGCGACAACATATGTCGACAACACCTACAATGACATAGTATTGCATACTTTAACTAGAGACATATTTTTTTGTTTGCAAGCATATTTTTGGCCCTGGTTTGCTGATCTCTTGGAGCACACGTATTGACAGACATTGGAGGCATTTTGAAGTAATTTTTTGTACAAGGTTCTGTGAGCACTATTTGAATCATACTTGAAAACTATCTTGATATTGTCGAGCTGCTTATTGAAGGTGCTTACAATAGTCTTAAAGGTGCATTGTTTCTAAATTTTTATCTCAGACCTAGAGCAGTTTGTGTAGAATTTTTGAACAATTTGAAATCGGTGTCAAAGAAGCCTTTTGAAGTTGTTGTTGAAGTCCTTGTTATAGCAACTTTGTTGTGTAGACCTTGGTTTGGTTGAATCACGACATATCTTAGAGACATGTTTTTGAAGGCTTATTGAAGTACATCTATTAGAGCATTGCTTGAAGATACTTGAAGAGTAGTCTTATTGAGATGGAAGATTAGTCTTGTGATTTCCTTTGAGAGACATATAGAAGCAAATTTATCTTCAATATTATCTTGGGGTAGTGCACTGAAGACATCTTGTTCAGAAGCATTGTTGAAGACCTATTAAAGCCACTTCTAGAAGCATAACTTGGAGTTATTCTTGGAGATCTTGTTGACCTCATGATGCATGTTTGAAGCCCTCACAGAGTAACCTTAGAGAAGACTAACTGGGTATCATGAAGAGCTTTGAAGACTCTTTCAGTGACTGGTAAATTTGTCATTGATGAACAAAGGGTTATTGAAGACTAAGTGAATACATTGTAGAAGGCATTCTTGGAGAAATCATCAAGGCTTGTTGCAGAAGAAATTGGAGGCCTTAAAGGACCTATTGAACAGAGATTGAAGAGACAAAGAAGATTAAGAGGGTTGGAGCCCTAGAGGATATGAGTCCTCAGGAAGATCAGGTTGGAGCATGTGCCAGTGGAGAGGGTTGGAGCGCTATAGCTTTGAGTCTCATAAAGACAAGGTTGGAACCTTGTGGGAGATAAGGTTGGAACCCTAGAGTTTGGAGCCACATGATGTCCAATTTGGGGCTTATAAAAATACAGTTTGGAACCTGGTGGATTGAAATATTGGTGTATTCATCTAGGTTTTGAGCCCTAAACATTACATGTTTTATTTTTTGTAAAGAAGAGGATTGGAGTCATTGTTATTTCTAATTAATAAAATTGTGTATTATATATTGTCCATTTTGTGTTCTGTTTATAAGTGATATATACTGGTAAAGTAAAATTAAAAAAAAATTATTGATTCACTCCCCTTATTAGTATTTATAACATGGATATCATTGCTTTTAATTCACTGGTCGCAAATGGTTCATGGGACGAGAAGGAAAATCTTCATTTTGTCAAGAATTGGAAGAAATTCCAAAGGTTGAGGTTTTTGTGCCATAGTCAAAAGAGCGAGCCTTTCTCTTGGTTGAACATGGCTTGGTAGAGAAATTCATGGGGATAGGGCCCTCTCCACATTATGTGAGGTTGTGGGTTGAAAACAATTGGAAACCTATGATAACGGGTTTTGTCACTTTGGATTTCTATGGAAAAGGTTTTTTTACCTTTTTTTCGAGAACAAGGATGATCAGGACCTGATCTTTCGAAGTTGTATTTAATTTAAGGGGGATAAGGGTTATATCTGGATTGATGGATCCAATATTTTAACCCTAAAATTTATGTCCCACCTTCCATCCCTATTGGGGTAAAGATCCATTTTTTACCCCTGCACTACTTGAATGATATGACTTTAAAAAATATCAACAATGCACTTCAGAATATACATTGATCGATCTGAGCCACCACAGGGGCTCTTCTCCTATGCAGGAATATGCATGGATATAGATATGGATAAGGGGATCCCATCAACAATAACCCTCAATCTGGATAGCTAGACCCATATTCAAGAGGTTTACTATTATCAACTTCCTTTTAAATGAAAATCTTTCTATGAATATGGCCACTTTAAAAGAAGTTGAAAAATGAAGTAGGAGGAGCAGCAAAAACAAGGGAATGAAAGAGAACAATGACAGAAACAAAAGTGGAGAAGAGGCCCATACAAATAATATAACAATTTTCCAAAGCAACCAAATTGGAGTGGAAACAAAGGGAAAGGACTAGCTTCCCCTAATAAATCCACTTCAAGGGGAGGGGAAGGATCTAGTAAAGGCCAAAATGAGAAAAATATCAGCTTCGAGGCTCTAAATTTGGTGACTAAAAAAGGGGAAAGTCTAGAAAGCAATTTACAAGAACAAGTACGAAATTCAGGACTAGGGTGTGAACCAAAGAAAAATAATGAATCATGCCACCATTAGAAAATTATCCAATGCCATATCAACAAAAGAATATCCCTAAAAAGAGGAACAAATTCTCTCCCCTAAAATCTCCAAATTGGGGCCTTCATTTCCAAGCTCGGCTAACAAGAAGTCGGAGGTAGAGAAGGAAAAATAATTAGAGAGGATCCAAGGAAAGGCTAGTAATCGGACCAATAGAGAGTTAGGGCACAAAAAAATAGAGAAGGATAAAAAAATGGGAACACAAGAAATCTTAGATCCAAAACTGAAGGGATATATAAACACCAAAAAAGGAGGCAACTGACCCCTTAGTAAGGGGCTCCTCATACAACAAGTAAGAAATGAGGGTCCTCTCTTGGAATTGCAAGAGATTGGGATCGACAAAAAGGGTGGACGAAGTGAAATATTTGATAAAGAAAGAGAGGACCTTAGTTCTCCTACTCCAAGAGACAAAAATGGGGGATTAAGGGGTCCTCCAAAATCAACAAAAGATTTTTAATGGTAGTAGGATTCTTTTTGTCATTGCAAGAGGAGATTCAAGTGGTATATCCACAATGTGGTCTCAATCTTTGCTTAGACTCTTAGAATCTAGTTCAACATCTCACTAGTTTGCTACTCATTTTTTCGACATTCTTTAAAATTAGGTATTCTTCTTTATCAATATTTACATCAGAAAATATTAATATCCATGAAGATGGGTGAAGTGCTCACCCGAAATGACAGGAATATCATTAACAACACACATTTTACCAAAATTTATCATCTACATCAAGTTATTGACTGTAGAAATATTCGTACTAAAATATTCACATGCATATTCAATTAAGAGAAAAATATGATTTCTAGAATTCCTTAATGGCCCTTGGGGACACAATTTTTGGATCAAAATGCATATTGTGTGGCAACATCAATACAAAATTGCATTAGTGGGAGGAAAAAGGGGGATCTCAAATTCCATATCAGTTACAAGGACATTTAGAAGACAAGAACATCCATATTAAGCCCTCAAGATAATGGTTCATGGTCATCAATGAGCCTCCTCAGGACTCCAATAAGTTCATAGTAATCAAGGAATTTATTACCGATCAATATTTTTATGTTTTGTACACATTATTGTTTTGTTTTAAATTTTGAAGAAGTTGTTATGTAATTCTGTATGTATATGTCGCGAGCTATTATAAAATTAGAAAGGAAAAATTTTTATCTTATATTGATAATTACCTGTGATATTATTGTAGTCTTATTAAATTTTCTTTATGACGTTCTCCTTTTATCTTCTTTTCATTAAGAAATCATAAAATAAAAACATGAAGATAAATGACACCATATATAGGCACTCAACCAAGGCTACAACACATATATAGAGGGAAACCCAGTAAAACTATTCCACTAGCAGATTCAAATCAAACTCGAGACAATCAAAGAATTTAGAAAAAAACAAAAGACCTTCCTCCTCCACCAAGTCAACCTTCCAAGCTGATTATGAAAATTTCAGTAGTATCTTCTTGTCTAGCAGCTTCATCCCAACAACAGTCTAGAAATTTGATCTCCCAGCTTCAAAATTTCGACCCTATTGCAACTTCATCCCTACTGCAACTCCATAATTTCGCACGTCTGAATCACAAGAGAGATAAAATGGCCTCCAAACTTCTTCTCTATGGTTTCCTCTTCTTTTCTAGGGATTTCCTCTTTCTTCCAAGAATTTCATACCCTTTTTCCTTCTCCGACAGCTGCAGATTGAAATTTTTTATGTTTTTATTTAAATGAGGTTGAATCACATCCTTTATATAGTGGTTTTTGTCTCCCAATGAGGTTGACTTGTCAAGGTTAAGGTTGACTTAGTGGAGGAGGCCTAAATGACCTAATTTACATGAAAACAATTTTCTTTAGTGGTAGATAAATCCCAAGAAGGGTCTTTTAGATAAAGGCAAGGACAAGGACCCTTGACATAAACCCTAAAAGCCTAAAATGGAGGCTTTGACCTAAAAATATTTGACCCAAGCACGAAAACCATGCTTTAATAAGTCAATTTATTTTATAATAAAATTCCTTTTACTTTATTTTGACAAATACATTACATTATGACTGAAATAAAATTATGAAGTTCGATACTAGTTACATTTTTTAACACTCCCTCTTAACTAGTGAGGTATTCAAAATTACATATATACAGAGGTACATGGAAGATCTCAAAATTATATGCTCTATATGAATAGTCACATCACACGTAGTGCTATAGATTAGATAACTGACTAGGGTATTCAAATCGGGTGGGACTAAGGTGTACTCAAGCTTTAGCCAATTTAGGTATCATCAATATTTTAAGCTCTAACACCAACCCAACGATCTAGGTGCATATCCAAGGTCGAAGCGCCAAGACCAAGACCATCCTCCCCACTTCAAGATCTAGACATCAACACATAGGCCAACTATATGTCCTCCCAAGAATCTTGTTGCTCCAATATGCTTTATCTCTCCTAATAATATATATCCATCAATCCAAGCATGCTTCAAACGCTCAATCCTTTTATGGAGAGATCTTGCATAATCACAACCCCAATAATTTATAAACCTTCAAATATATTTATAAGTAAACACAAACCTTTGGGGTCCTTAATCATTCTGATGCTACATATATCATCATCAGGCTATCCTAATATAAATTTTTAGAAGCTTTATTCTTCTTTCACTTCTTAAATACTACCAAATACAACCTCAGTACTTTTCAAGTCTCTTGTTTGCAAATCTATTTGCAGTGTAGGCTTTTTACTTATACAGAAATTATGTGCAGGTGAATTCTAAAAAAAGAAAATAAAAAATGGCGAGAACATAAAACATAAACAAATATACACAGATATTTTCCCCTGGATCCTAAAATCGAGACTACCAAATTGATTTTTCATTATATTACTTTCAATGTTTCAATACATATATATACATGTTGAATCATTCATAAACCCCAATCCATTAACCATGTAGTAGAACATAATTTTAGTTCCCTTGACCGGATCTACAAAATAACATGGGAAGAAAACCATCATGCCCAAAACCATGTGAAAAAGCTATGCACAAAACCATAGGTAGGTCTGCCCACCCATTATATGGTCTAAAAAATATTTTCCGAGGCGCTGCTCCAAACCCTATGTAGGGGGCTACCGCCCCCTGCAAACCCCCCGACACTGGGTGCTGTGCTCCCCTGTGACCCCTTGCTGCACCCGGCACAAAGAAAAGGAGGGTCTAACGCCCCCCTGTGACCCCCCGGCACGTGCGACTAGTTGTGGAAATAATATAACACACACCTAACATGCATTACTTTCATTCATTCTTCAAGGAATTCACTATGGATGTTATAATATTCCCTCTCTCTTAACTGGGGCGATATTCCCTTTCTGCTATCCAAGCTCCCTCTAAAATCAACAAATTCCTTCTTTTATAACATTAGAGAGAATTCAACCTTTCAAGGATTTATTTCTTTCTCATGGAATTAAGGTCATCTTGGTCATCATCTTCCTTCATCATGCTCATCATTATTATGATCTTCAATTTTGAACGTCTTCAACATCTTGAAGATTATGTACGCGCAAACTTTGATAGCAAGTAAAACCAAATACAAATATATAGAAGTATGAAATGAACTATATAAAAATTATGTCATTACAATGGAAGTATAAAAAAATTCAAGCTTTATCCATCAAAAACCTAAGCCTAATTAGGTCACATATTGTATACTAGACTTTAACATCTTGCTAAGGTTTTGTCGTAAACCTTAGACTCCATCTTCGAGACATAAAGCCTTAGATATCAACAACTCAATCAAGATATCAATCTAATCATAAGGTTTCAACAATATTCTCTTAGAATTACATGTCAAACTCTACTAGGGTTTGTTGCAAACCCTAGATTTCATCAATAAAGATAAATTATGTATATCAACAATAAAATTAGCAGACTAGCATTTCATATCTAGGACTCATTGTTATTTGCTTAATATTTTGTTGTAAACCCTAGATGCAAACATCAAACTCCAAAATTAGATAACAATTTTGACGAGGCTAAGGTTTCGATCATACAAAAGAATATACACATAGGTTTTCATTCCTAGGATTTTAATTTAGTTATAACAAGGGTTTTGTCCATAAACCATAAATCACCAATTTCTAAAAATATAGGGTTTCATTATATAAGCTAGAAATTAACAACAAACCCTAAAGGACTAGAGTTTTTACCACAAAATTATTAAAACCCTAAAATTAAAAAAATATGATTTCGTTATATGTTCTAGACTTTATCAAAAACCCCTAAGTAAACTAGGGTTTCATTATTCACATTGACATACCCTTAGCATCAAGACGCTAAGGTTTTTATAGATAACCCTAAATGTTAGGGTTTTTCAAAAATGATGAAATAAAAAGAGATAGTATAACAATGGTTGATTCAATCTAATGATTAATCATCATAACAAGAATCTTTATGATTCAAAAACCTAGAATGATCATACAAGTAGTATGAAGAAAAATTTCCAACAAAACTTGTAGTTGAAGGCATACCTTGAGTTGTTCTTTAAGAAACCTTGTAAAGTATCATTACGAAGGGCTTCAATTGCAATAGAGCTTCTTTCATGATTCAAATATTTCCTTTGCAGTTTTCTCCATGACCTTTTTGTATACTGCAAGTTTTCCTACCAAGGAAAATACAAAGAAAGGAGTATGAGTATAGAATACAAACAAAACTGTGAGGAGGAAACCAAACATGAAAGATGAAACAAAGAATAATATACTTATATTTTGGTAAAATGTTGAAGGATCCCTCTTAATCCAATATTTTTGAGGGATACGTACAACTTTAAACAATTCAAAAAATTGTAACAAGATATATTAGATCTACAAACTCTAAAAATCATAACATAAAAGAAAAACATTACAAAACTTAAAGTAAAAGTGTTGAAGTTTGCAACAAGAAACAATGAAATTGGTAGCCAGAAACAACATGAAAACACCTACACTAGTGTGGGACCACATGTCACGTAATGATGGGTCCTAGCGATACATTAGTGTATAATTCAATTTATTTAATAAATTGGAAATGTGTCTAATTTAATTATCCCTTAAATAAATTGGACAATAAAACGTAATCTTATCTCATAATCACTTGTAATAGTTAAAGGAGTGTGATAAACTCAGTTAGCTCATGAATTTTGAGTTGAGGGCAGTTGGTGAGGCATGCAAAGTGATTCTATGTGTTTTAGAGTTCAAGTTGCAGTTAAGTGCATGAGTTTAATGCATGAGAAATTAGTTAACTCAGTTAAGTGAGTTAAAGTAAGTTGAACTAGTTGTAACTATTTGTTGCACTAGTGAGAGATCATCTGAATTAAATCATATTTAATTCACAATCAGTGATCTGACTTGCAATTGATGATTTACTATTAATAGCTGCATGCATGTCAGTTCCAGTGGAAACCCAGTTGAGACAAAGGTTAAAGGGAAGTTGAATATCAATTGTGTTCTTAGCAAACTGCACAGATGCAGTTAAAACACCACAGGATTGCCCATGATACTTGCACAGTTGATAAAGGCTGAAATTAATAAGGAATAGGGATTGCATTCCTCGTGAATTGCGTGAGCAAGGTAGGCTGAAGACGGGCTGAGAATTGGCTAAGTGTTGGCCCGATTTTGTCTGGATCAGTGTGAGACGATTAGCAGATTGCAGGAGACTCTTGTGAGAAGAGTGAATTGTAATCATTTCATGATTCCTTGTGGAATATACAATAGAAGACAGAGCGATTTTGAGAAGAAAATTTCACCGGAAAAATATCTGTATTGTGGTTTGATTTGCTTCTTTCTGTACTTGTTGTGATTGGCGATCATGTTTATTTTATGTATTTGATTTGTAGAAGGATTCAATATCTAGCTTTAGTACATTGCTTGATCAGATTGAATCCATTTATATACATAAGTTTGTATAATTTCTACATGGTATCAGAGAACAAGAAATCACTATAGGTGAGAAGAAATTGAGTTTGTGACTGAATAACATTCGAAGATGGCTTTCAATGGCTTGAGATTGGAGTATGAAAGTGAGGGAAGATATGATTATATTGCTTGGAAAAACAGAATGGAGGTAGTGCTAGAAGACAACAGGTTCAAATAATTCATTGAGAATGATATTCCCAAGCTCGCAGCAACATACGCCACTCTTCTTAATGCTTGGCAAAAGAAGGTAGCAAGGGCGAGGAGTATCTTATTGGAGGGAGTACAAGACCACATTGTCTCAAGTATCCATGGAAAAGTGACTCAATATGAAATGTGGAGGACTTTGGTAGATATGTTTCAGAGCAACAATGATAATAGAAAATTGGCGCTGAAGGACAAGCTCAGGAAAATCAAAATGGAGAAAGGCGACACTATTTCGATATATTTAACAAAGTTTGTCCAATGTCGAGATGAGCTTGGGAGCGTCGGAATTACTGTCGCAGATGATGAATTGGTGAGCCTAGCTCTTCTAGGCCTTCCCAAGAGTTGGCATAGTTATCAGGACTGTGTCAATGGGAGGGAGAAGCTACCAGATTGGGAACGACTTTGGTCAGATTTGGTGCAAGAAGAATTCGGGTGGAATACCAGGGATGGATCTGCATCTAAGAAAGATGATGAAGAAAATTTCACTTTGGCTAGTAAGGCGAAGAAGCGGAAGGGAAAGAAATCCTAGTCCAAATCTGAGATCGGAGAAGAAGGCAAGGAGCGTGACATGTCCAGAGTCAAATGTTTTCACTGTCACGAGTGTGGACATTATGCCACTAATTTTCCACAAAATAAGAAGAACAAGAAGGGTTTAGGATCTGCAGCTGGTGAGGCTTTGGCCTCACAATTTGAGTTGGACTTATCGCTCATAGAATGCATGGTATCAAGTGTGATGGGATTAGGGTGGTACTTGTTTAGTGGTGCATCTTTCCACATGATGAGAGACAAAGAACTTTTTAGTAGCTTGAAGGAGAAGGACCTCCAGATGTATATCGAAATGGGTGATGACGGGAGGTAAAATGCTACTGGGATTGGTACAGTTATCTTCCAGAGATAGTTAGGTAAACCCTTCTTATTAAAAGATGAAATGCATGTACCAGGATTGAAAAATAATTTAGTTTCAGTTGCAATGTTGGAGGATAGAGGTTATGATGTGTTTTCAGTGAAGGGAAAACTTTCCTTTGACACAATGCCACAAGACAAGCCAAGAATATTGGGATTCATGTGAAGAACCTTTATAAACTTGATGTAGATGACTTCGGAACATTGATGGGTAAGGCAGACAAAGTGGTGAGCGAAGATGAGGGTGAGTTATGGCACAAGAGATTGGGCCATCTACACCATGGAGCTTTGAAGGTCATGCAATAGATTTCTACGGAGCTTCTAAAGGGTACTCTTATGCATATAGACACATGCAAGGGATGTACCATGGGGAAGTGTGAGAAATCCATGTGATTGTCCCTTGAGAGGGAGATGGATTTGCATGCAGATGAGGAACTATTGGTTCCAAAAAATGAACCTCAAGATGTAGAAGAACCACATGTAGAGGATAATGGAGTTACAAAAACCACTCAAGCAGAGAAATTTCAAGCTAGATGGGAAGAGGGAGTACATGGAGCTATACCTCCAGGTGTGAGGTGGGACGATGTGCAAAATTAATCCCAAGAAGAAATTTGGGCAGGATTCATTGAGATGGTGTGTCTCATGGATCAAAATTGGCTATGAGGAGCCCACAATACAACAATTTTAAGATCAGTTAGATTGATGCAGTCAGATTTCAGGAGGACAAAAATCAAAGTGACAGGTGTCGAATACTAGAGCGCAGATCAGAGTTGGAAGCAGTGCAAAGTGCATAGATGTAGATGTCAACAATGCAGAGAGTCCAGTAGATATGTGTAGTAGCTAGCAGCAGTTAGAAGACTCTGATGAAAGATGCATTATATTGATTTAGTTGTTTGGAGGCTATTTAGTTTCAAAAGTGTTGCATGCAAAAGTTTCATGTGCGAGAAACACTAGAGAAGTGTTGGATGCAAGAGTTTCATGTGCAAACAACACTAGAGAAGTGTTGCATGCAAGAGTTGCATGTTGCATGCAAGAGGTGCATGTGCGCATGCAAGGAAATTCCTTTCTTGTTGAGAGGGAGTGTTGAAGTTTGCAACAAGAAACTGTGAAATTGGCATCCAGAAAAAACATGACAACACCTACACTAGTGTGGGACCACAGGTCATGTAATGATGGGTCCTAGCGATACATTAGTGTGCAATTCAATTTATTTAATAAATTGGAAATGTGTCTAATTTAATTATCCCTTAATTAAATTGGACAATAAAATGTAATCTTATCTCATAAGCACTTGTAATAGTTAAATGAGTGTGATAAACTCAGTTAGCTCATGAATTTCGAGTTGAGGGTAGTTGGTGAGGCATGCAAAGTGATTCTATGTGTTTTAGAGTTCAAGTTGCAGTTAAGTGCATGATTTTAATGCATGAGAAATCAGCTAACTCAGTTAAGTGAGTTAAAGTCAGTTAAACTAGTTGTAACTATTTGTTGCACTAGTGAGAGACCAAGTGAATTAAATCATATTTAATTCACAATTCGTGATCTGCCTTGCAACTGATGATTTACTATTAATAGCTACATGCATGTCACTTCCAGTGGAGACCCAGTTGAGACAAAGGTTAAAGGGAAGTTGACTATCAATTGTGTTATTAGCAAACTGCCCAGATGCATTTAAAATACCATAGGATTGCCCATGATACTTGTGCAGTTGAGAAGGAAAAAATTCCTAAGAAATAGGGATTGCATTCCTCATGAATTACGTGAGCAAGGCAGGCTGATAATTAGCTAAGTGTTGGCCCGATTTTGTCTAGATCAGTGTGAGACGATTAGCAGATTGCAGGAGATTCTTGTGAGAAGAGTGAATTGTAATTGTTTCATGATTCCTTATGGAATATAAAATAGAATACAGAGGGGTTTTCAACAACAAAATTTCTCCGAAAAAATATCTGTATTATGGTTTGATTTGCTTCTTTCTTTACTTGTTGTGATTGGCGATCATGTTTATTTTCTACAATTTATTTGTAGAAGGATTCTATATCTAGCTTTAGTACATTTCTTGATCGGATTGAAAACATATAATTTTTACACGGTATCAGAGAATAGGAAATCACTATAGGTGAGAAAAAATTGAGTTTGTGACTGAATAACTTCGAAGT
The DNA here is from genome assembly GCA_034641835.2 of Pinus albicaulis. Taxonomy (NCBI): domain Eukaryota; kingdom Viridiplantae; phylum Streptophyta; class Pinopsida; order Pinales; family Pinaceae; genus Pinus; species Pinus albicaulis. The sequence goes on from CM076582.1 coordinate 1,640,063,226, forward strand.
TGCAAAATTATTCTTTGGTGCGACAACGGATCAAGATGGCTTTCAATGGCTTGAGATTGGAGTATGAACTCGAGGGAAAATCTAATTATATTTCTTGGAAAGAAAAAATGGAGGCAGTTCTAGAAGATAGCGGGTTTAAATAATTCATTGAGAATGACATTCCCAAGCCTGCAACAACAGACACCACTCTTATTAATGCTTGGAAAAAGAAGGTAGCAAGGGTGATGAGGATATTATTGGAGGGAGTATGAGACCGCATTGTGTCAAGTATCCATGGAAAAGCGACTGCATATGAAATGTGGAAGGCTTTGGCAGATCTGTTTCAGAGCAACAATGATCATAGAAAACTGGCACTAAAGCGCAAGCTCAGGAAAATCAAAATGGAGAAAGGCGACACTATTCCGATATATTTAACAAAGTTTGTCCAATGTCGGGATGAGCTTGGGAGCGTCGGAATTACTGTCACGGATGATGAATTGGTGAGCCTAACTCTTCTAGGCCTTCCCAAGAGTTGGCATAGTTATCAGGACTCTGTCAATGGGAGGGAGAAGCTGCCAGATTGGGAGCGACTTTGGTCGGATTTGGTGCAAGAATAATTCAGGCGGAATACCAGGAATGGATCTTCATCTAAGGAATATGATGAAGAAAATTGCGCCTTGGCTGGTAAGGTGAAGAAGGGGAAGGGAAATAAATCGTAGTCCAAATCTGAGATCGACGAAGAAGGCAAGGAGCGTGACATGTCCAGTGTGAAATGTTTTCACTGTCACGAGCATGGACATTATGCCACTAATTGTCCACAAAAGAAGAAGAACAAGAAGGCTTTAGGATTTGCAGCCGGTGAGGCTTTGACCTCGCAATTTGAGTTGGACTTATCGCTCATAGCATGCATGGTATCAAGTGTGATGGGATCGGGGTGGTACTTGGATAGTGGTGCATATTTCCACATGACGAGAGACAAAGAACTTTTTAGTGGATTGGAGGAGAAGGAACTCCAGATGCATATCGAAATGGGTGATGATGGGAGGTATAGTGCTACTGGGATTGGTATAGTTACCTTCCAGAGACAGTCAGGTAAACCCTTCTTATTAAAATATGTAATGCATGTACTAGGCTTGAAAAAGAGTTTAGTTTCAGTCGCAATGTTGGAGGATAGAGGTTATGATGTGGTTTTTAGTGAAGGGAAAGATTTCCTTTGACAAAAAGCCATAGGACAAGCCAAGAATATTGGGATTGATGTGAATAATATCTATAAACTTGGTGTAGATGGCTGCACAACATTGATGGGTAAGGCAGAAAAAGTGGTGAGCCAAGATGAGGGTGAGTTATGGCACAAGAGATTGGGCCATCTACACCACAGAGCTTTGAAGGTCATACAACAGATTTCTACGGATCTTCCAAAGGGTACCCTTGCGCAGAAAAACACATGCAAGGGATGTACCATGGGGAAGTGTGAGAAATCCAAGAGATTGTCCCTTGAGAGGGAGATGGATTTGCATGCAGAAGAGGAACTCTTGGTTTCAAAGAATGAACCTCAATATGTAGAGAATCCACATGCAAGGATCATGGAGTGGTAGAAACCACTAAAGCAGAGAAATTTCAAGCTAGATGGGAAGAGGGAGTACATGCGGCTATACCTCCAGGTGTGAGGTGGGATGATATGAAAAATTAATCCGAAGAAGAAGTTTGGGCAGGATTCATTGAGATGGTGTGTCTCATGGATCGAACCTGGCTATGAGGATCCCATAATACAACAATAGCAGGATTAGTTAGATTGATGCAGTCAGATGTCAGGAAAAAAAAAATCAAAGTGATAGGTGTCAGATACTAGAGCACAGATCAGAGTTGGCAACAGTGCAGAGTGCATGGATGCAGATGTCAACAACGCAGAGAGTCCAGTAGATATGTGCAGTAGCTAGCAGCAGTTAGAAGACTCTGATGAAAGATGCATTATACTGATTTAGTTGTTTGGAGGCTATTCAGTTTCAGAAGTGTTGCATGTGCGAGAAACACTAGAGAAGTGTTGCATGTAAGATTTTCATGTGCGAACAACACTAGAGAAGTGTTTCATGTCACATGCAAGAGGTGCATGTGCGCATGCAAGGACATTCCTTTCTTGTTGAGAGGGAGTGTTGAAGTTTTCAACAAGAAACAGTGAAATTCGCATCCAAAAACAACATGACAACACCTACACTAGTGTGGGACCACAGGTCATGTAATGATGGGTCCTAAAAATACATTAGTGTGCAATTCAATTTATTTAATAAATTTGAAATGTGTCTAATTTAAATATCCCTTAATTAAATTGGACAATATCTCATAATCACTTGTAATAGTTAAATGAATGTGATAAACTCAGTTAGCTCACGAATTTCGAGTTGAGGGTAGTTGGCGAGGCATGCAAAGTGATTATATGTGTTTTAGAGTTCAAGTTGTAGTTAAGTGCATGAGTTTAATGCATGAGAAATCATTTAACTCAGTTAAGTGAGTCAAAGTCATTTGAACTAGTTGTAACTGTTTGTTGCACTAGTGAGAGACCAATTGAATTAAATCATATTTAATTCACAATCAATGATCTGCCTTGCAACTGCTGATTTACTATTAATAGGGACATGCATGTCAATTCTAGTGGTGACCTGTTTGAGACAAAGGTTAAAGGGAAGTTGAATATCAATTATGTTATTAGAAAACTGCTCGGATGTAGTTAAAACATCACATGATTTCCCATGATACTTGTGCAATTGAGAAAGGTGGAAATCCCTAAGGAACAGGGATTGCATTCCTCATGAATTGCGTGAGCAAGGCAGGCTGAAGACAGGCTGAGAATTGGCTAAGTGTTGGTCCAATTTTGTCTGGATCAGTGTGAGACTATTAGCATATTGCAGGAGACTCTTGTGAGAGGAGTGCATTGTAATTGTTTCACGATTCCTTGTGGAAAATAAAATAGAAGACAGAGGGGTTTTAAGTAGCAAAATTTCACTGGAAAAATATTTGTATTGTGGTTTGATTTGCTTCTTTCTTTACTTGTTGTGATTGGCGATCATGTTTATTTTCTGCAATTGATTTGTAGAAGGATTCGATATCTAGCTTTAGTACATTTCCTGATTAGATTGAATGCATTGATATACATATGTTTGTATAATTTCTACATGGTATCAGAGAACATGAAATCATTATAGGTGAGAAAAAATGAGTTTGTGATTGAATAACATTCGAATTTGCAGAATTATTCTTTGGTGCGACAACAGATCAAGATGGCTTTCAATGGCTTGAGATTGGAGTATGCACTCGAGGGAAACTCTAATTATATTTCTTGGAAAGATAGAATGGAGGTAGTGCTAGAAGAAAACGGGTTGAAATAATTCGATAAGAATGATATTCCCAAGCCCGCAGCAGCAGACACCACTCTTCTTAATGCTTGGAAAAAGAAGGTAGCAAGGGCGAGGAGGATCTTATTGGAGGGAGTACGAGACCAAATTGTCTCAAGTCTCCATGGAAAAGCGACTCCATATGAAATGTGGAAGGCTTTGGTAGATCTGTTTCAGAGCAAAAATGATCATAGTAAATTGGCACTGAAGGACAAGCTCAGGAAAATCAAAATGGAGAAAGGCGACACTATTCTGATATATTTAAAAAAGTTTGTCCAATGTCGGGATGAGAAAAGTAGGAATTTGAAGTGTTGTTTTCTTCATCCTCCTTTTTTTCACTTATTAATGAGATGCAAGCTTCTTCTTGACTACAAGCATTCCACATTTGTTAAAAGGTTGGTGTATCTTTTCAACTGCTAATTCTCGATGAAAAAGAGCTCCAAGATTTTGGTAGACCTAGTAGTGCAAGAATCGTGAGTTCTTTATCTGGTACAACTTCATCAATAGCTTGGAGTTCATCTCTTATTCTAGAGATCCTTACAATTTATGGTGATACAATATCATATTTTTTCATCTTTTTTGTTTTTAGTTCATTCTTGAGACTAGTTATCTGCCCAATGTTCTCTATAGTAAACAACTTGGAGAGGACTTCATACATTTCTTGTGCAAAGTCTATATTGGATATATATGGGATTATATTATCCTTCACTCCATCTAATATTAGATTCATGGTTAAGATGTCAGTTTCCCTATACTTTTCCTTTCCTACATCATATGTAGGTTCCTTAACTTTTCCTTGAGCAAAATCCAAAACTTTATGCTTAGCAAGAATAAGATCCGTCTTCTTCTTCAATGCCCTATAGTTGGAGGGTCCTTATAGCTTATTTTATGTCTTCATTGAGGTTTCCATAAAATTTATAATATCTCATTCACTTGATATAGATAATATGCTTTTGTTCTTATATGATCCTTGTTGGCCCTCATTTTTTATGCAATTTTGTTTGAGTAAATACACTTTATACCATGCTATCCATCCATATACCATCCATATTCAATCTATTTGTAGTGCCCCACTTTGGTTGATGGACACTGATCCTTCATACTTTATTCTTTGAGGACCTCAGGTTGAGGATCCAGACACATGACTCTATTATTAGTGGATTTGATGGTTATGTATGTTCTTTATTGATACTGTGATGATGACATCATTGATGGATTTGTATGTTCTCTATTGATATCATGATGATGATAGAATTGATGGATAGGTATGTTTTCTATTGATGTTACGATGATGATGGATAGGTATGTTTTCTGTTGATGTTACAATGATGATGGCTTTGATGGATATGTTAATTTCCCATTGATGTTATGATTATGATAACCATGATGGATGTGTCCCATATGGTAGCTACTTACATTAGTTTTGATTCAAAATGAACAATGATGTGAATGATGGTCATGTTGATGTTTCCATTATGATAATGACTAACAATGAGAAACTTTGTTATTGATGATTATTGAGTATGACAGGAAACCACTAGAGGCACTTGCATATGATGAGCTGACAACATCTGGTTTGATAGAAATTTATATTTTGTCTTTGAAATTCTAAGTTCAGTTTGAAACTTGATATATATATATATATACACTCTGATGGTATGTCAGTGGTTGCAGAAACATGTTAGTTGCTTGTCCGAATGACTCACATATGGGTGATGGGGTTGTAAAATTGGATGGAACAACATGGGATGGGTGGAACAATGTTCCTGATCTCACTTGCTAGCACTTCCGTCGTGACTTAGGCTAGAAAGGTCGAAATACCTTCGCCTTGAAGATCACAATGTCATGAGGACAGGTCGCAAATTTGGTTCGCTCACGAGGATTTTCTGGAGGGCGTGCATCAAGGCAGATTCCTTGATCCCCAGCACCATTAGTCTCACTATAGCAGGCAACATACGAGATGATAGGGGTATCTGGTGTTGCACATATAATTCCCCCCCGTAACCACTGGATACTTGAAGGGCAAGTGGTGTGGCACCCTTGGAATTTCAAGAGAAATTCTTGAAGGGCACGACCGACTTGGCACCCTTGGCATAAGAAATAAATTCTTAGGCATGGCACCCTTGGAACTTCGACTGGAAGTTCTTGAAGGGCATGACCAACTTGAAACCCTCGACATAATTAAAGAAACTAGTAAATATAATCAAGATATAAAAATACTACTAATTCATGTCAAGTGGTAAATGATGTTAGAACCAAGGAAATTAAATCAAGAATAAAACTTAGGGTAAGGGAAGAATAGGAAGAAATAAAATATTTTACCCTGAGAACTCTACCCCTTTCCATGTTGAAAAATATTAAGTGGATAATGTACATAAGTAACTTAATTTGACAAAGGAGGGAAAGAGGAACATATAGTTAAGTATAAAAATTAATCATAAAATGGTTAAAACTTCATTAAGAGAAGAGGGTGGTGAATTAAAATAATATTAATAAGTTAAAATTGGAGAAATTTAGAGAACTTCCATGTGGCAAGAGCCAACATAAGAGTATCCATCTAAGAGACAAATTGAGTTAAATTAGGAGGTAGTTAGGGGACCAAATCTGAGACTCATCAGTTAACTTCAGTAATAAACACAATTTAAGGAGTAGGAAAAGGGGGGATAAAGAGACAACTAGGAGAAGAAATAGGAAGCCTTGTTGGGGTGAGGAAAATACTATTTTAAATTAATATTTAAGTAAATGATTTTAGAGATTCTGGGTGAGAGGGTGACACATGGGTGAATGAATAATCAAACTTTTGGATTAATAAAAATAATTAATTATGCATGAAAGTCCAAGTGTCAAATATGAAGTCTCTTATAAAATAAGGGGGAAACCATGGGAGAAGGGACTTTTTGGCTTACCCTATTGTTGGAGGGAGGAGATTATGTCATTTTGAGTGGTTACGTGCTATATTTGAGTTTGGTGGGATAGAGTATTATAGAGAGGGGAATCTTGAGCCAAGAGGGGCTCACCTCTATCAGCTAGCACATTCCTTCGTTGTACAGCCCCATTGTAGCTCAGGGGTCCGCGGGGAAGGAGAGTACCCAAGGAGTAGGCTGGGAGGTCAACCGGTGGGTCATTACATTCGGATTAAGCACGTCAACCTTCAGGCTTGGAGGTAGATGACAACAAGGGAGCTCAAGTAGCGGCAAATCAAGTTTGATTCTCGCCCAAGGGTGAACGGTACATGTGTTAGTTATATATATTTTTAATTATGATGATTTAATTGTGCCTATAATCAAGTTAAATATATGTATGTGTTATGAAGTTAAATTGATGGACTTGATATACGTGATTTAATTTTACTGAGTTTCAATCTTGTATGATTATGCTTTCATTTCCTAGTTACTGTGTATATATATATATATATAAAGCCTAGTGCTCATATAGTAAATTATAGGGTTGGTCCCTACACTATTTTGACCAATTTATGCATATATAGGTATATAAATTAAGTTTTTCAATTTTTAGAAGTTTTTACAAAAAATGAATTTTAAGTGCATTTTTGGATTGGACAAGAAATTCCTGTAATGGCTTCATTGATGTCATACTTGCAAGACACCTGGGCTCGCGCTGAGCACATTTATAGAAAGCTTGGGAACTAAGAATGTATGTACACCTATTGGTTTGGTCAAACTGAGCTTAAATAGGCCCGGTCAAATTTGGTCAAACATGACATATTTTTATGGAAATCCCTAGGAAATAGGTCAAATTTAGCATTTTATGGGATTTTCTAGATTTTGAGAGATTATATGGATGAGCTTGACCATAATAGATAGGATAAGGATAGACATGGATGTTAGAGGCATTTTAGTTAAGTTTTTTTCATATTTCTCTATTTAAGCATAAGACATTGAAGGCATTGATATGTAGAATTTGTATAATTTCACTTTGATATTTCTGAAACTTGGAGAGATAATTGAAGAACCAGTTATATATTATTTTATGCTGTTCTATATGGTGAATTCTTGATTGAGTTTCAGTAGCTAAAAGTACTCACAATGTGCGAGGCAAGGGTGGAGGGCCCCCACATCGAGCTAAGTGCACTTTCTGGTTAATTTAGTTGCAATTTCCTGAACTAGTTTTGTTTCATGCTTAAGCAGTTAATTAGATGTATGATGATATGTTATGATTGCTGATGAATCCTAATCTAATTTATAATCCGCATATGAAGGATCAAAACAATGTTTAATTTAAACATTCCTTCCTTTCTGATTAGGGACTAGAAACTATAATTCATATTTCTTGCTTTTAAGTGATTTTCTGAATTTCCTGTTTTGTAACAGTGGCATTAATAATGAACGAATTTGTAATGAAGGACAAAAAGGACATTCTACTTTATGAACCTCTTCTAATATTATTTTATTCATCTTGATCTATTGTTCATTAGTGATTTTTGGTTTTTGATTCATGAAGTAGTATTGTAGAGAAGGACAAACAAGTTCTCCTAAGTTAGGAGCTTCTTCTTCTGCTTATTACATAATTGAATTAGAAATTATTTAGTTGAGTTTTATATTTGTAATATGCATTTCCTTTCATTTCAATAATTCATCTTCTAAACTTTACTATAGCTTAAATCCATATATCTTGGAGATCCTTCTAAGTTATATAAGCCCTGATTGATAATAAAATACTTGTGTTAGTTTACCTAATAAATAGACCCAACATTTTTGGCGATGTTGCTGGGGAAGCATATTTCGAAGTGGTCAAATAGGAAGATTAAAAAAAAAAAAAAGGAGATGAGAAGAGTAGATTCATTAAACAAAACCCCCCAACAATTCAACCATCCACATGACTATGGCAACACCAGCCGTTGGAAGACCTACTCTAGAGGATTTAGAAGAAAAAAATATATCAGGACAAAGATTAAGTCTAATTGAGAGACAAACCTTGTTAGCTTGGGAGGTAAAAATAAAGCAATCACCAAAAGAAACTACTTTCATAGGAAAACAAAAGGAAATAAGAAAACAAGTTGTTGAACAATTATAACGACTTGTCCTTGAAAAAATTAAGATAGTTGAGGAAACACCAAATCAACCTCATATTGAAACATTATATATCTCTAAACAAGAAATGACTGAAGAAGGAGAAGGATCTAATATGCCACTTATGACTCCTGAACAAAAAATTGAATATGAGAGACAACAAAGGGAATGGAAAAGAAAGACAGAGTAAGAAAGGAAATTAGAAGCAGAGAGAAAGAGAGAAGAAGACAAAAGTATATAAGCACTCAAAAGGATAGAGGAAGAAGAAAAAAGAGAAAATGAAAACAAAAGACTACATGATAATGAACAAGAAAATGATAATGATTAAGAAACTACTTTTGGCTTTTCAATATTAGACACAAGAGAAATATTAGGAGAAGAATTGAAAATGAAAAACATTCCACCTTCTGTATTGTCTAAATTTTATTTAATGTCAACAGAAGATCCTAATTCATTTATGTTCGAATTTGATATCTTATGTAGAACTTATGGATACATAGATGACACACACAAGCTTCATCTCTTTCCTACTACTTTGAAAGCAGCAACATTAAAATGGGTTATGGGTTTACGAGAACATACAATTGCTTCTTGGGATGATATGAAGAATATTTTTCTTAAAAAGTATCAAGCTTACTGTAGGGCTAGAGACTTAAAATAAGACATTTTTAGAATGACACAACAAGAAGATGAAAGTTTGGAGGAGTATTTAGAGAGATTTCTTTACAATTTGAAAAAATCCAAACGTCATTCTCTAAATCCCGATACCATCCGCACATTTTTCCTTAAGGGAATCATAGATTAATACTTAGATATCCTCAATGTGATGGGAAAAGGAGATATCTCCAACCTACCATTTGATGAAATTTCTGAACTTTGTTAGAAATATTCTAGGGGAAGATCAAAGAGTGGAAAGAGGTATGGTATATCAAGAGCTTCCAAATCTATAGCAAGCGAAGTAACAAGAGCATAAATAGGAAGTTTACTAGAAAATTTCAAAGCAGATATCTTAAGTACTTTGGGAACACAAGTATATGTTTTAAAAGCCAAGAATAAGAAATAAGAATAAGATCAAATATTAGCAATCTTTTTTCCAAAGTGTAGGCAAAAACATCCACTTAGGGAATGTCCTTTGCAAGGTATACATGTGTGTTGACTTTGTATAGAGAATCATGCAACTGAAAACTGCCCAAAATTGAAAGAGTTGCAAATGGAAGAAGTACAAGGGGTATATTCTCTCTACTATATGGCACCAAGGAGACCTTGGAAACCAAGGATGCCTCAATAATTTCCTCAACAAGATACCAATAATTTTTCAATATCCTCCTTAGAATTCATGGAACACTCCAATGCCATGGTAGGCTTGGCCTCCACAACAATATCAAAACCAACCTACACAAGGTTTGAGAGGATATAGTTATGGAAGCCAACCACCTTACACTCAACAATATCAATATCAACATCCATACCAACAACCATACCCTCAAAAACCATTCCAATACCAACAATTCTAGTAACATCAACCAAGGCCATTTCCACCCCAAAATCATGCACCAATGCTAACTCAACCTCAGCAGCTTCAACTACCTTCTAACCAACCACCTCCTAGACCAACACAATTTCCAGCTTAGATAGTAGCTAATCTAAGTAAAAAAGTGGATAAACCAGCATACAATGTGGAAGAGGCAACATACTATCCTACATATTCCATTATTCCCATACAAGATGTCCACTTAAGGTCTAGGAAGGTGTTACATAAATATTCTCCTCCAATAATAGAAGAACAAACTGAACAAGGAGAACAAAGTCAACAATATCAACCAGAAAATCAAATTCAGAAGGGAAAATCTATTATGACCTGGACACCACTATATCCAGAGAGGTTATTACAATAGAAAATCTCAATGTCTCTGCTTGAATTTGACATTCTGGATGAATTGAAGAATACATATGGAAAAATTCCTTTGTTGCAGGCAATAAAAGATATTCCAATATACGCAAAAACAATAAAGGAGTTATGCATCAAGAAGTATGGAAGAAGAAAAAGAGATCCACCCACAATCTAGGTCATTGAAAGATTAGCTAGTCTCATGTCTACAAAGACAACAACTGAAAAATATGTTGATCCTAAGATCCCTATGGTTACCATCTCGATCAATAATATTTCAGTTCCAAACACTTTAATAGATTTGGGAGCAGCTATAAATGTTATGACTACAAAGACTATGAAACATTTGAACTTGAACAACATTAGACCTACTACTATAGTTTTAGAACTTGCAGATAGATCTAAAGATGTACCAGAAGGAATATTAGAAGATATCATTCTCTCTCTAGATTCATGGGAGTATCCTGTAGACTTCCTCATTTTGTAGCCAAAAAAAAATTTAGGAGGCCATTGATTAATTTTAGGCAGACCATGGTTAGCCACTGCAGATGCCTTCATTGGATGCAGGTCAGGAAGTATGATTATTGCACATGGGGATGAAAGGAAACATGTTAAATTGTATCCTCCAAAACATTCTCCTTCTTTATTATCATGACTTGATGGAGAAGAACAACAAGAAATTCAATCTGTTCTTAATATTAATCAAGTCTATAATTTTAGTGAAGAGGAAGAAAATGAGGATTTATTAGATCTTTTCATCTTAGAACCAAATATTTCGGATCAAATTAGAATAACACAATATGAAGATGCAAGTCATCTTTTAAATCAATGTTTCCAGGAAAACTGTACTATTCAATCACTGCAAAATTCATTTGAAAGTATTTTTCCTGTTAACTCATTTACCAATTCAAAGAGTAAAATCATCAAAATTAGTCCTGGAAGGAATTTGAATATTGATAATAACTTACAAATATCACAAGAACAAGAGGTAATAGCACTATTAGAGAAATACTCAAAATTTTTTGCCTGGGATTACACAAATATGCATGGGATTCATCCAAAGACATGTATTCACCACATTTACACTGATGATAAAATCAAACCTGTAAGACAACCACAAAGAAGGATGAATCGTATGATCAAGGAAATAGTGAAAGAGGAATTGCAGAAACTTTTACAAGTTGGATTCATCTATCCTATTTCTAATAGTCAATGGGTTTCTCCCTTAGTTTTAGTGCCTAAGAAAAATGGAAAGTGGAGAATTTGTGTAGACTATAGAGAGCTCAATAAAGCAACATTAAAAGATCATTTCCATTTACCATTTATTGATTAAGTACTAGATTCATTAGCTCAGAAGAAATTATTTTCATTTCTTGATGCATTTAGTGGATATAATCAGATAAAGATAGCATTGGAAGATCAAGATAAAACAACATTTACTTGTCCATGGGGAACATATGCATATAATGTTTTTCCCTTTGGGTTATGTAATGCACTTGCTACTTTTCAAAGAGCAGTCCTTACAATCTTCACTGATTTGATCCATGAATGTGTAGAGTTCTACATGGATTATTTCACTGTGTATGGTGGAACATTTGATGATTGTTTAAAAAATATTGAAAAAGTTTTGAAAATATGGATAGAGACAAATCTATCACTTAGTAATGAAAAATGCTTTATGATGTTAATTGAGGGAATAATGTTGGGACACCATATTTCGTCTTCAGGAATTAAGGTGGATCCAAAAAAAATACAAGTCATTGTGAATTTAATGCCACCCACAACACAAAAGGAAGTAAGAAGTTTCTTGGGTTATGCAGGCTGCTATAGGAGATTTATTGAAAATTTCACTAAAATATCTCTGCCTTTATTCAAGTTACTTGAAAAATATGTGGAATTCCTATGGAGAAATAATTGTCAAAATGGATTTGAGATATTAAAATAAAAATTGTCAATTGCACCCATTATTCGAGGACGTAATTGGTCATTTCCATTTCATATATCTACTGATTCATCTGACACTGCTATAGGAGCATCACTTGGACAGAAAGAGAACCGGTTTAATTATGCCATATAGTTCATAAGAAAAAACTTAACACCAACAAAATTGAACTATACTATTATAGAGAAAGAAATGTTAGCTCTAGTACATGCATTTAATAAGTTTAGGCATTACATAACAAGTTATCAAGTATTCATTCACACAGATCATTCAATCATAAGATATTTAATGAACAAAACAATTACAAATGGCATAATTACTAGATGGTTGTTATTGATGCAAGAATTTAACATCACTGTACAAGATCGACTAAATAAGGATAATCAAGTAGCAGAATTTCTATCAAGACTTCATTCACCTGGCGATCCAAATTCTGTTTCAGATAATTTCCCAGATGAACATCTATTTTCTATAATTGTCAAATCTCCATGGTTTGTAGATATAGGCAACTATTTATCATCTGTAATCCTACCATCCCATTACACAAATAAACATAAAAGAAAGATAGTAGAGAAAGTGATAGATATCACTGGGTCAATGGTGATCTCTTTTATACTAGTTCTAATATGATAATAAGAAAATGTGTTAGAGAAGACAAGATTATAGATATTTTGAAAGCATGTCATGACGAGCCATGTGGTGGTAATTTTGCAGACAAGCAGATGACATACAAAGTGCTCAAACTTGGCTACTACTGGCCGACAATCTTCAGGGACTCCAATGCCTATGTAAAGAGATGTGACAGTTGCCAAAGAATTGGAAGACCAGTGGCATCAGATGAAATTCCAAAAAAACCACAAGTACTCATAGAACCATTTGAGCAATGGGCTCTAGAATTTCTGGGACCAATCAACCCACCATCAAACGAAAATGAGTACATCCTAGTATGTACATATTATGTTACTAAGTGGGTGGAGGCAAAGGCAGTGACACGAGCAACAAAAGAAACAATAGTTTCTTTTCTATTTGAATAAATATATGTAAGGTATGGAGTTCCGCGATAGGTTGTAACTGACCAAGGCACACAGTTCACATTCAAACTTGTTCGAGATCTTATAGAGAAGTACAAGATCAAACATAGAAAATCAACTCAATACCATCCTCAAGAAAATGGACAAGTGGAGTCAACAAACAAAGTCTTGGAGAATATCACGATGAAAACTGTACAATTGAATAGAAAGGACTGGTCAGAGAAATTGAGAGATGCACTATAAGAATACAGGATCACATGGAAGAATACAACTAAATCCAGTCCATACCAGTTGGTATACGGTAAGGAAGTCTTGTTACCCATAGAATTTCAAATACATACATATAGACTTGCAGTAAATTTGGGAATGGAATTATCTGAATCACAAGCACAAAGAGTGAATCAATTAAATGAACTGGATGAAATAAGACAACAGGTAGTGGAACATACATCATTAGTGCAAGAGAAAAGAATAAAATTGCATGATCGATTCATTAAGAATAACATTTTTCAAAAAGGCTACTGGGCACTATTGTTTGACTCCAAGTTTAAATATTTTAAGGAAAAGTTTACAACTCATTGGCTTGGGCCATATGCGATCGAAGAGATCTTCGACAATGGAGTGGTTAGAATAAAATAAATAGATGAAGCGTTAATTTCATTTGTAGTAACTAAACATAGGATTAAAGTCTACAATAAGCCTATCAATAAAGAAGATTTTATGAAAAGAATTTCAACAGAAATCGATATCGAAATAATGGAAGAGCATAATATGTCTTCCTTAGTTCCAGAATAATTGAAAAAATAAAATAATAATAATAATAAATAATAAAAGATTTTGGTTGTGAAAATCCAGGATACTGGCACAATACAAAGTCGAATTCATATCAGAAAACCAACTTGTTTGGCCAATATGATTTCTATTTTTGTTTTGTTTTTACTTCAGTATGATTTTTCATATTTAATCCTCCAAGACATGCAATACTTGAGGACAAGTCTTAACATCAGCAAGGGGGATGCTTGTAATAAAACTATGTCGATAGTTTGAGCAACTGATTTGAAGAAGGAACCTAAATTACAAGTACAAAGGGACCTGATACATCATTGAAAATATTGTGCAGAAGGGACCTGAGATATCATTGATAATATTATGTAGAAGGGACCTGTATCATATGGCAGAAGCAACCTGAAAACATTATTTATAATATCACTACAGAAGGGACTTGAACTACATCAACATTCAAGCCCGAAGAACATGTCAGAAGGGACCTGAACAACATCAACCTGAATCAATAATCATATGCAAAAACATGAAGCATAAATAAGTCTCTACATTTCAATATATATTGAAGAGCCATCTTTATGATAATAAAGACATTGTCGACCATTATTTGAGCGAAGGACATCATTGACATCAAACAATTTATGGGAGTACAAGCATGGTAAGTGAAATTTTTTCTCTTAAAATTTCTATTTGTTTTTAAAAATATTCTAGAGATTGTTAAGACTAATTTATTGCTTTATATGCATATTTTACCTACATTCCACTACCTTCATTATTCTACTCATTATATTCCTATCCCTATTAATTATTCTACCAATTATATTCTTATCCATATTCATTATCCTACCCATTTAACTATCATTCCATATACCATATTTTATTTCCTGCATTTAACCATTATTTCATATACTATCATTCCAATTTATTATACCATCACATTAATCCTAATTTTATTAAGCATAAGGATCGAAAATGAAAGGCGCAAATATCAAATTCTTGTTGGACCTACAAAAGAAACAAATGTTAGTGTCATGATAAAAATTTAATTTTAAACATGACCATTCTAGGGTCATTTTAAAAATAAATTAAACAATACAAATATTAAAACCTAAGCTACCAAGCACAATATGCAAATATCATTTGATGGAATGGCGCAATAATATGCATATATGATAGAGCAAGGTATAGAATGATGCATATGGCGGATAATGCAATTGTGACAAAAGCCTAAGTGAAAATGCAATGAGCAATACAAAGGACATAACCTAAGTTGAAATGATGCAATGAAAAGAATGGAATTATGATGGATTTCGATGGGCATGGAAAGCAATGAGGGCATTAGAGAACATGGTTAGCTTATTCATGAATGAAAAATGAGATGGGCAGCGTAATGAATGAAGTAGAGAACATGAGTGATGAGATGTATATACACCGTGGAGGAAAGTACGAAGGTGAAATACTGTCAATTGGACACATGGGAAGCCAAAGGTACACAATCAGAGTATGTGTTGGATTGTAGAAACGGTCAAATTCCTTCAAACAAAAACATAAATGCTTTCAAACATTATAAACTACTTCTATTTTCTTACTGTGTAAACGCAGGCTTTGTATTAAACATTTTTTTTCCCATCATCATTCCCCAATTTCACTCAGGCAGAGGTGCAACACTTTGTGCATTCATGATCAGGAGCTCAAATTTGAGCTTGGGAAAAAGCTAAAAAATGAAAGTGCTCAAATTGATTTGGAACCTGAGTGACAGGATAGGCCTCGTCAATACGATCCCAACGCCGCGAATGGCACTGAAAACCGACGGTGTATGAAGAAGTTGTTGCACTTTAAAATCGCCCAATAACCTCAAATTTTGAAAGGGAATTTTTTAATTTTATGTGTTGGGAAAATTTTAAATTTTTATTAAGGTTTAATTAATAAATTAAAATTATATATTGATCAATATTTTATATGGTTAATTAATCATATATTATATTATTTTATATATGTTTTAATTAATTCTTAAAAACCTTATTAAAAATAAAATTAAAATACCACACATATAATTAAAAATTTCGAAATTATTACAAAAACACATTTCTAAAGTTTAAGTAAAGATGGAAAACCTTTACATTCATTTGAAAAAGGTGAAAGTTCACGTGGTGTGTAAAATTCAAAGGTTAACGTGGGCTATGGAATGGCATACGTGTTTGAAAACACGTGATTCAATACGTGGTGGAGCGGAGTTTGTTAAACTTTCATCCCGACGGGCTATACGGAGTTCCCATGTGATCACTCATACATCACATTAAATGCTAGCAGTTATGGTCCCGCCGAATTTGGAGCCCGCCCACCAGTTTAGGCGGATTTTCCAATCTTATCTCCACTTAACTACAATTGGCCCACAATTAATGGGATTTTTGCCTAACATTGGGCAAAATGCTGTTTTGGTGATATCTTTCACATGGGAGATTATTTTGAAGTGAATTTTTTTTTTGAATTTGGGTCTCTTCGACATTATGGACTCAATGGAGCAGGTCTGAAGTCTAACAGAGGTCATCTTCAGAGGTTTAAGCATCGAAGAAGATGAAGGAGCATTTGGGCCTGGAAGGAGAAGGCTGTGTTTTGGACTGTGTTTCTCTGTTTAAGGTAAATGAGCAGGCATTATTAGCTATTTCATGCCTTTTGAATCTGTTTAGATGGTTTGCAGAGCCTGTTAAGAACATTAGAAAGCCTAAAAGCTTCATTTAAGTTCTAGAGGCCATTTTCCAAACAGAGTGTATAAGCGAAACCGGAGCAGACGGATGCCGTTTCTGATGAAAAAAAACTCTATATTGACTATTTCAGTCATTCTGGAACCAATGGAAGTGGTTTCAGATTATTTTGAGTACTTATAAAGCTCGAGAAGTTGATATTAAGTCGTGGGCAGCCCTGGGCAAACCGTGGAGGAGAGCCATTTTTGGGGCTGCTGTGCTTAATGTAAGAAATTTATCAGTTGGTATTTGATGTATGATCATTATTGGATGCAACAGTAATGGTTTCAGGAGCAGAAACAGAAATATGAGGGAGTTTGTGCCATTTATAAGCTCAGAGAAGCTTAGTGCACCGACAGAAGGATGTGTGTCCATGGAAGCCTAAAGCTGTTTGCAGGAATTGGACAGCCATTAAAGGGATTTAAATTGGTATTATCAGCCCTTTGAATCATTCTTGTATTCATTGTGGTTAAGTTTAGAGCTTGTAAAAGAATTTGATTACCTTAATCCCAAAGAGTTTAGTCATGTTGACGAAGCTCAAAGGAGATGTAGCCCAAGAGTTGGGGTGAGTTCCTATATTATATTGTTGTTGTGTTTTGTTATTCTATGGCTGAATTATGTTGCTGATATTCATGTTAAGTTTCAGCAAAAACAATTACACTTAAGATACATAAACAGTGAAAAGACATATACCATTTGCAAGCTAAATTTCCGCATAACGTCAAGTTTAAAGCAAGATCATTTTAATTAAATATGAGTGTTTAATTCTATTATTTCTTTAGGAAAAGTATGTAAGAGGGCCAGGTAGCCTCTGGATTCATCCTTTCTTTGAAAGGTGAAATATCCGGTAAATGCCCCTACAGTCTATCTCTGTATTAGAAATATGAAGTTCTCACATTTTCAGATTTAAACTTAGAGTATTTTTGCACTCATTTACATAAATGAAAATGGATACCTTGCACCCTTTTCAAGTACCTTCCATTTTCAGATCAATTCATGCGGATGCATACAACACCCTCATGGAAGGACAAATAAGTAGCAAAACGAAAATCAGGAAGATAGAGGGCTGCGAAAAGCAAGAACCTTGAACAGAGGAAGAAAAAAAATATATATAGGCAGCTGTGGAAGGAAGAAGGCATCGTTTTTCAAGAAGATAGGGGACCAAGTTTTTCTTAACGTTTAGGTTGACTGAGTGCTCCAATAGACTCCAAAAATCCCATAAAATAAGGTAAGAGATCGCCTCCAGATTTCCATCAACTGTTAACAGATTTCAAGGAAATAAACTCGTGTTAAGTATTGCATTGTGTCATATTAAAAAGGAGCTAAAACTTCAGTTGAAAAACCTGAGCGATTGCCACCATTAAACACGTATTTTCCATTGATTTTATGATTGAATCCTTGGAAATATCAACGGATATTTATGATTGAGTTGGCGTTGTCTAATGCAGGAACTCAAGTTATTTAAGAAATATCACAAAAATCACTTCCAAATCAGGTAATCTTGCAATTTCCTCATGTGTGGTTGTATGTGAAAAAACAGAGTTTTTGATTTTGATTTTTATACATACAGAGAACAAAATTTTTCGTGTTTTTTAACACACAGTGGGCATAATTATTTTAATCTATGTATGGTCTGTATGGGAAAATTCGTTTCATCTATATGCACAGTGAGAATTTTCGAAACAAAGAAGGGATTTTTGATGAATTTTGGAAAAAACAAAGTATTTCACAGTGAGAGAATTAAAAAAATACAGTGAGTCTTTTTATGAGTCATTTTATGATTGTTTGACATATACAAAGTGAGTTGTTCATTGATTAATTTTGCAACAAGTGAGCCTAAATAATTTCAGACTGAATTCATGGTGATTTTGTCTTAAGAGAGGAGGAATTATGTGTGAATTTAAAGAAGAAAAAGACACTGTGGCATAATTTTTTTTAAAAATTTCTACACAATCAATTCAGAGACAGAGAATTCTTCATTAGAGACAGAGGAGTTTTTTTAAATTTTTGATGAAACAGAGAATATAATATGAGAAATAGATTAATAAAAACATGTTTAGTATGTTTTTATAATCTTTCTATATCAAATTTTTGTGTTTGTGGAAGCAATGGGCTCGTTTTTGTAAGAGAACAGAGGTTGAAGAAGGTTGATTTCATTTCTTTGTCAAGTGCATCAGAGAAGAGGTAAGCCTTATCACCATGAACAAGTCAACAAATATCTATATATGTACATAAATTTTTGTTTTCAAAATGAAAATGTTGACAGTGCAAGGATACATTAATTGGTTTTCAGAACACATGGCTACAAGGATAGAACGAAAATATTTCTAGATTGAGCATTGGGAAAAAGAGAACATAGAATTGTTTTACCAAGATGGTCTAATGGGTTTCCTCAAAAAGTTTAATGGACATAATGAGAGCATTACAAAGAAGTTCATAAACAATTACACACACGAGCAAACAAATGTGGGAAATTTAGTCATCCCATTAAATCCAGAGTCCATTTCTTAGGCCTTAGATTTATCACTGTTAGGGGGACATTATTATAAGGGTTTGCACTTTAAAGATAAGGGATGGACTTTCTTTTTGAAGAAAAATAGGAAGGGATCATTTGAAAGAACCAAGGGGATTCCGAGGGAATGGTTTAATGAGCCTTGGGTAGAGTTAGTGTTAATTATTCAGATATTTTTCACATGTGACAATAGGCACAGTGTAATGCATCTCTATCATATTAGATTGCTTCAACATATCAATGGAGAAGTGGAAGTCAATTTGCCATAATTATTCTCTAAAAATTTGATTAAAATGATAGAGAATCTGAAGAATGAAACAAAACCCAAAGAGGCACAAATATACCGTCAAGAACTCATCAAAATTATCATAGAGTATAAGTTGAAAACCAAGGGTGTAATGTGGAAAGAGTTTCTAACTCAACATTAGTTTGCATAACAAATCATAGAAGGAAAATTTAAACCAGTTCATGAAACAAAGAGTATAATGAACTCACCTCTTTATCCAAGGAAAAGGTCCAAAAAGCAACAAGATACAATCATGGTTGAAAGAGAAGCATCCTTCCTATCCATTCCCAGGAGACAAAGAAGAAAAAGTCCAAAAAACACAAGTAGTAAAGAGAAAGAACCCGAGGTACAATTGTTGAGACACCCCCCATAACAAAACAAGCTGATGAAATTATTGAAAGATTGTGAAAGGATGCCTATGAAAACACATTAGAAAGAGTTTCATACTTTGATAATGATGATATATAAGACACTTCATTTTATAAATACACAAAAGAAGAAGAAAAGGATCTAAACCTTAGAAAAATAAAAGAATTGACAGATCAATTGGAGGTAAGCAAAATACTAGAGAGGCATTTGAAGAATGAAAACAATACATGCAAGAAAAACAATGAAAATTTGATCAAGGAGAATGAAAAACTGAATGATAAAGTTGGAAAATTAAAAACAAAGAACAATCTTCTTTCCATGCAAGCATTCAGATGGTTCAAAGAGAAAAACTCATGGAAGATCAAGTATGAAAAACAAAAAGTCATGGCTTCGATCTACAAGGGAGAACAATATAAAGGGATAGATTGTCTTTAGTAAGAAACACAACAAGAAGCATTTGGATCAGGTACAGTATCGACATCATAGCTCAGAAGGTCCAAGAGAAAGAGGCAAGCATGAGGACATGCTTGTACATCAGCAAGGGGGAGATGTTGGCCCCCGTTTTTATCCAATTTTGTTTAAGTAAATACACTTTATTACGATGATATCCATCCATATACCACCCATATTCACTCTATTTTGACCAATTTATGCATATCCAGGTATATAAATTAAGTTTTGCAATTTTTATAAGCTTTTACAAAAAAATGAATTTTAAGTGCATTTTTGGACTCGACTAGAAATTCCCGTAATGGCTTCATCGATGTCATAATTGCAAGACACCTGGGCTCGAGCTGAGCACATCTCTAGAAAGCTTGGGAACTAAGAATGGACGTACACCTATTGGTTCGGTCAAACCGAGCTTAAACGGGCCTGGTCAAAGCCAGTCAAACAAGGCCTGTTTTTATGGAAATCCTTAGGAAATAGGTCAAATTTAGCATTTTATGGGATTTTCCAGATTTTGAGAGATTAGATGGATGAGCTTGACCAAAATAGGTAGGATAAGGATAGAGATGGCTGTTAGAGACATTTTAGTTAAGTTTGTTTCATATTTAAGCCAAAGACATTGAAGGCATTGATATGAAGAATTTGTATAATTTCACTCTTATATTTCTGAAACTTGGAGAGCTAATTGAAGAACCAGTTCTAGCTTATTTTCTGCTGTTCTATATGGTGAATTATTGATTGATTTTCGGTAGCTGAAATTACTCACAGTGTGCGAGGCAAGGGTGGAGGGCCCCCACACCGAGCTAAGTGCACTTTCTAGTTAATTTAGTTGCAATTTCCTGAACTAGTTTTGTTTCATGCTTAAGTAGTTAATTAAAGGTATGATGATATGTTATGATTGCTGATGAATCCTGATCTAATTTCTAATCTGAATATGAAGGGTCAACCCACTTTTTAAGTTAAACATTCCTTCTATCTGATTAGGGACTAGAAACTAGAATTCATCTTTCTTACTTTTAAGTGATTTTCTGAATTTCCTATTTTCTAACAATGGCATTAATACAGACTTATGCAGGAATGAAATAAAATACAAAAATAAACATAAACGAAGAGATGCAACATAAATAATACTTCATATCATTAATATCAAATAAATGAAATATGTTTAGGACAGAATGGAAATAAACTAGCTAGGGTGATGGTAGCTTATATTTGAGAAGAGATGTGGAGGTTACATGCCTCTGAACTATGTTACAATGAGGCTCGAAGGAATATTTATTGTTGAGAAACAATGCAAAACCTTAAACATCCAAAAACCTAACTGTAGGAGATGAAGCGCCAAAACTATGGGCCCTTTTTGGGTAAATTGGTGTTTCAACTTCCCAGGGACGCAACTTTGGCATACGATCTCCGTTTGAATCACATCATACCTCGTTAGAATGATCTATCCGAGGAGTAAAACTTTTGGTGTGAGAAAAATTGGTTGATGAAACCATGTTGCTCCCTTTTTTCCCAAAAAACGTCGTTTAGGGCCTCAAAACAACTCCGGAAGTTCAGTACCCGAAAAACTGCTAAAAGTAGTAAGCTGTGCTGCAACTGAAAAACTGAAATAACTCATGGTGGTGTTTTAGATGGAATAGGTGGGTGGCCACCAATATCCACCTCAATCATTAGGGCCCCAAAATAGCTCCGAAATTTCAGGACCCAAAAACCTGCTAAAAACAGTAAGATGTGCTGAAAGTGAAAAACTGAAAGAACCAATGGTGGGGGTCCAAATGGAATAGATGGGTGGCCATGAATATCCACCTGGATCAGGCATTAATGATGAATAATTTTTTAATGAAGGACAACAAGTTCCTCCTAAGTTAGGAGCCTCTTCTATTATTCTTTTATGCATCTTGATCTATTGTTCATTAATGGTTTTTGGTTTTTGATTCATGAAGTAGTATTATAGAGAAGGACAAACAAATTCTCCTAAGTCAGGAGCTTCTTCTTATGCTTATTACATAATTGAATTAGAAATTATCTAGTTAAATTTTATATTTGTAATATGCATTTCCTTTAATTTCAATAATTCATCTTCTAAACTTGACTATAGTTGAAATCCATATATCTTGGAGATGCTTATAAGTTCTACAAGCCCGAATTGATAATAAAATACTTGTGTTAGTTTACCCAGTAAACAGACCCGACAATCCTTTCCCTAATGATATTTTTTCAATAGAACTTCAAGTTGCCTCTTTCTTTCCTCCTTGACCTTAGTGTTGATACCATGTTAGAAAATCAGAAAGGAAAAATATTCTCTTATATTGATAATTATTTGTGATATCCTTGTAGTCTTATTAACTTTTCCTTATTTTCTTCTTTTATATTCTTTTCAACAAAAAATCATGAAATCAAAACATGAAGATCAACGAAACCAAATACAGGCACTCACCTAGGGCTGAATCCCATTTATAGGGGAAAAATCAGTCAAACTCTTTCACTATCAGATTCCACTACAAGGAAAACACCCTCTTTCGGATGTTATAAAGGAGGTTTTTAGTGTTATATAATTCGCCAAAATTGTCAAAAAAGCATTTTATACAACATCTGTTTTTAGTAACGGAGGTTTTGGCAGAGCTTCTTACGAAATTTCAACACAACTAAAAAAATTGGGTGGTCAGACGTTATTACGAATGTTTTTTTCATCGATGCACTATTCAGGTTTCAACGCATTGGTGCGTGTAATCCAGACGGTCGGCCCGGGGCGGTTGAAGGAATATGCATCGGTACGTAAAGGTCTAAAACCGCACCAGGCGCTCTGTAGGTAATACAACGCACTGGGCCGTTCGAATTGGTATTGGGATTTGTGCGATGCCCATAGGTCGTATCAACACACTGGTTCGTAGTATTATAGAAACGCACCAATACGTAGTATCACAGAAACGTACCGATTGTTCTAATTCTTATTGGTATTTGTGTGGTGCCCGTATGTCGTACAAACGCATCGGTGAGTAGTCTCACATAAACGCACCAGTGCGCAGTTTCGCACAAACGCACTGAGAGTTATAATTAGTATTGGTATTTGTGCGATGCCCATAGGTCGTAGAAATGCACCAGTGCGCTTTATCATACAAACACATCGGTGTACAGTAATTGACACACATCGATGTTCATTTTGTATTTTTTAGAAACATCGATTTGTGACAGTGCAATTATTGTGATTTTTTAAAATTCATTATTCATCAATAGTTGACACATATCTTATAACAATATTAATATAAATTAAACTTTTATTAGTGCATTTGAATGTGATGTTTGGATTAATTTGTTATATTAGATCATAGTTATTGTGATTTTTTAAAATTCATTATTCATCAAAAGATGACACATATCGTATAATAGTATTCATATCAATTAAATTTTTATTAGTGCATTTAAATGTGATGTTTGGATTAATTTGTTATATCATATCATCAAATTTCACATCTCTTCATTATAATATTTAATCATCCATAAATTTAATCAGTGGTGTTACATTTCACAGCGAAAATGGAGAACACAATAGAATAAATTAAAACATATTATATATATATATATATATATATATATATATATATATATATATATATATATATATATATATATAATATATATATATATATATATAAGACAATCTTTGTCATACAAAATGGGACAGTTATTGGTATCCCTTTGTCTTTAAATTGGGACACTATGTCCATTACATTAAACACAATGTCTGATTTCAAAGACAAATATTTCAAAAAATACTACACCTTGTTTTGATATCCAAACAAAAGGATCATCATTCTTCGCTTGAAATGTTGTCACTGCTCGATTGCTTGGGTTATTTTGAGGAATGTTTTGTTCACGGTGTTGATTATTTTCTTCTTCTTCTTCACCTTCCATCTACAAACATGAAAATAAAACGTAATGAGTGTATATACATTTGTGAGAATAATGAAAATTGCAATATTAAATAATATACATCAATGTAAATCGAAAAAAAATGACGTACCATAGCAACAATTGACTCATGAACTATACACATTCTTTCAAAACCAAATTTCATGTCATCTTTCAAGATTTCATCTGTTGGCGTAGTTCCATACTTTGTTTCCTGCAAGGTTTATACCCCATAAAAAATCATATATTTAATATAAAATATTTTTTTGTTCTATTAATTATAGATGGAGTTAAGTAAAACAAGATCGATAGATGCTTACAAATTCCACAATTAATTTATGCTATGCTAACATATACTCACAACGCATATTTAACCCAATGTCAATCAATTCGTCTAATGGTTCTTCTTTGTATGTTAGCACCTGTTTGAAGACATTCAATGATGATTTTTTTAAAACAACTTAAAATATACAAAAATGAAATCTATTTACGTTGTTATAAGGAAGTAACAATTACTCACAAACTTAGATATCAACCCTTTTCTTCCCTGTCATCTTGTTTTATGTGCTGAATGGGTTCCATATTCTTTTCTTTTTTGCAAGAAAATACTTGAAAATTAATATTTAATGCTAAATTGTTTATTTATCGTACCTAATGATTGAAAAATTCAATGATTACATATTACATTTGAAGCATGTTGTTGATGAGATGGTTCTTCCTACGATACAATTTTGTCCGTTTATTTGACCATCTCCTTGTACACCATTTTGGACATTCCTATTGGCATATTTCTGATATCAACTCGTTCATCTTTTGAGATTTTCATAATCTTTCTGAAAATGTAACATAATAATAAACTATATAATTTTTATATTGATATATGAAAAGGAAGTATAACAAAAGTGATATTTATAAATGATTCTAGAAAAAAACATTTAAACGAATATTACCTTTTCATTCCTTTTTTTTTGTTGTTGTACGTTTTTGCTATTAAAAGTCTGACATGTCTCATTGACCAATTCTTTGGAAACTCTTCCTGTAGTTTAGATAAAATTTTGTTCTTGGAATCATTGGATTTATTTTTGTATTGGAAGTGGAAAGAATGTCTATACATTCGTTCCACTAGATCCCTCAAACTTTTGTAAAAGTTTTCCCCCCTTTCGTTAACCTCCAATGCCACTCCAGATGAGCTAAGGATCAATTCATTTTCATTTGCATGTTCTACTTTCTTTTTTTTTCTTTTCTTAGAACAACATTCCTTTTCTAAGTTGTTGGTCCCTGTAGAACATTAAACACATGTGAATTAATAGATTGTTTGAAACATTTTATCTAATAATTTAAGTATATTATTAATGAAAATTAAAAAAAGAAACTTATAGTGGATCGATAGTATTTTTCATTTACCCGATTCATCATTTTGCAATTTTTCCATCAAGCTTTTACGCTCTTCTGGTCCTAGATCAGAAATAATCTTAACGAGATTCGTCATTTTGTGGCTCTGCATGATACACAGTAAAAAATACATATTATTTAAACTTACATATAGTTCGAAAATAATATTTTTTGTAAATAATTTACAAAGAACTCGCCTTTGTTGCTTTTCTTGATGTGATATCAGTATTTTTGTTACTTGATTTCTTTTCAGCCATTTCTTTATCAATATGAAACATGTACCATATCTTTCATTAATATATTTTATAAATAAATCATCAACTTTTTAGGAAAAATAAAATAAAGAAACTAGTGCACTTTTAAATGATGTAGACAGCAATGTCGATGCGTCATGTTCTTATAAACGCACCGCTAGAACAATATAAAACACCGTACGATGCTTTATGTCAACAAGGAGCATTGGTGAATTATATGCTACCCATCGCACTGATTAACACAGACAAAATAATAAAAATAGTCTAGTGTTAATTTTTATAGCATATGGTGTCGTGGAGGGGGCTGTGCGACCTATTCTTATAAATGCCCCACGCAAACAAGGGACTACCGTACGATGCTCTCTGTCAACAAGGAGACTCAGTGTGTGATATGTTGCATGGTGCATCGATTAACACAAAATAAAAATTTATTTTTTCGAAACAGTACGTGCGCGACGCGCTATAATGAAATAGCGCACCGGTGCCTATTTTACATATGGCGCATGGATTAAAACAAAATTTGTTTTTAATTTTTAATTTTTTTATCAAACAGTACGTGCACGGTGTGCTGTGATAAGACATCACACCGGTGCGCTAGGTTACACAGAGCACACCAATTAAAAAAAATCAATTTTTTAAAAATTCACGCAAGAGCCGACATGGATTGGGATCCGACTATGCAAGTTGTCCCGTGAGTTAGATGTCATAGGACTATATATATAGCAATACAAACCCTATAAATCTAAAATAAAAAGCCCTAATTCTGAAATCACAGAAACATGAAGAAGTAAGGGCAGAAACAAAAAAATGAAGGGTTTAGGTTCAAATGGATTTTTTTTTGTTTTATTGTTTTTGTTTTGTTTTTTGTTTTTTTCCTTTTATTTTTTAATTTTTAATTATTTATTTCATTTTTTATTTTCTGAAAATGAATAGTAAATTTAAATTTATACTTACTGCATAAAAAATACTGTAGAAAATGTAAAAAAAACAATAAAATTTAATCATGAGATCATTTAAAATTCTATGCTACAGGGTTTGAATCACCAGAGGTTTGGAATTCTGATTGTCTGAATAGTTCTGTTCGAAAGTATTTCACTGCTCGACAGTGCTCTCGTGCTCTCTTGCTCCAGGTATGTCTTGTGCAAATCTCTTGCTAATTTTTTTTCAAAAATAGTGAAATAATGAAAAGTGTTTGGTATTTAAATAATTGTTTTATGAAATTAGATTTTCAAAAATATTTTGCTGCCCATTTTTCAATTTACTGTTTTTTTTTTTCACTTAAAAAAAATAAAGTTTCGTTTTTTTATTTTATTTTTTTATTTGCGGCTTTTCGTCACCGGTGCATCAATTAATAACACCGCACCAGTTCATCAGTTAATAACACGACATTGGTGCATGGTAACTAAAACGCACAACGCACTGGTGCGATTATCTGTACATAAGCACCGATAGAAATACATCCATTTTTACGGCAACAAAATTACATTTATGTGTGTACACTAAAATTTATTATTGATTTTTCTCAAATGCAGGGAGAAAATATCATAATTATATCAAATGGAAAATCACTCAAAATCTAGCTCGTTCCTTAATATTTCTCAAAGTCCATCGCAGAGTTCTCCCTATCCATCTCGAGACGTAATATTTACTTCAGATTTTATTTATATTTTCATTATCTAATTGAATTTATGTTTTTTATCCATGTCAGTCAGCTTAATAAAATTTATAATGTATACAAATTTGTAGGTTCATGCAAATTCAAAATCGATTTCAGATGCATAAAATATTCAAACAGCTCAAAATGTTGAAAGCTGTTATCAGGAGCAACATACTGCAAGGCGCATTTGGTAGATGAAAATGGACAACTGCTTCACCCTGCCAATTGTAACAATGTTGCATCTTCTAGCCACAATTTGGGGACAATGATGGTAATAATAATTGTTTGGTATATTAATGTAATTATTTTAACGTCAAACAAATTAATCATGCATTGTCAACATTCTTACTAATTGATATCATATATTTTGTACTAATCATGTTCAAATATGTTTTTTGAAATTATTAGGATTCTAGTGATGATGAACGACCTACCTACCATCTTCCATTGCACCCTACGACAATGAAAAATTGAGAGAAGGTTGAATTAAGAGAAAAAATATGAGAGGAACTATACCAAGAATGGTTGAATCAACCACTGATTCAATTCCCACTACGTCCAGATTCACCAATTAGGAATGACTACAACAATAGCAGTTCTTCACAAGATGGCAATGGAGGCAATCAAATAGAGGTTGGTATGGATGATTACTTAAGGGATACGACTGCCATGGAGAAAATGTTGTTAGATGCATTCCAAAACAATGATCAACTAGGGGATGATGCTCATATCACTGACACCTTTTTCGAAAGCCTTAAATTTGCTTCCACCACCCCTCTCTTTGGACCTAGCAGTCAGTAAAAGTCTACCCAATTAGGGACAATGATGTTATTGTACAACTTGAAAGCAAATTTTTTCTTGTCGAATGCATGTTTCTCAGAAATTTTGAGGTAAGTTACCATAAAGTCCTCCCTTATATAAATTTGAGAAATATAATCACACAATGAACATTAAAAATGGTCAATTTTTTGAATGTTAATAATTATATGGACATTAATGTACATTTAATATTTTCCACGATCACCAACTACATGTTATTAAAAGATAAGGTTCTTCCGAGTGATAATGTCTTGCCTGGTAGCTGCGAAAAGGCAAAGAAATTGTTGAAAATGTTGGGTGTTGAGTACATATCATATCATGCATGTCCAAATGATTGTATTCTATATAGAGGAGAATATGCATACAAGGAGATATGTCCGAAAAGTGGGCATGACAGATATGATAAATAAAAAATTAAGGGTAAATCACGTGGTCCTCCTTTTAAGATATTGAGGCACATGCTTATAATCCCAAGGATTCAAAGGCTCTTTCACTGCAAAGAATTACCTATGTTGCATGGATGGCATGCCTCACACAAAAGTGAGTTGGGAGTTATGCAAATCCCAACTGATTCAATATCCATGAAGCATATAGAGGAAACATGGCCCAAAAAATTCAAGGATGAAGTACGAAGTCTACGACTCAGCATAGCCATGGATGGCATCAACCTATATTCCCTCCAAAACACCAACTATTCTGTTTGGCCTGTAGTAGTGATCAATAACAATATCCCCCCATGGTTGTCTGTGAAGAATGAACATCTTATGTTGGCTCTCATAGTCCCTGGTAGAAGAAAATTGAGGAATATGGATGTCTACTTACAACCACTAGTAAATGAATTGAAGGAATTATGGGATGGGATAAATGTATACGATGTATCAAGACCCATCACAACAAAGAGGAGTTTTACGTTGTATGGCATATGTGCTTACATGACACATGATTATCCAGGCTTAGGTGTTTGCTCTGGTAAATTAATTTTTTATTGATTTGTTTATATACGTAAAAATATTCTTTTGCATATTAGTTATTTAATTCGTTGTAATTGTTATGATCTTCATGATATTCTTTAACATGCCATGCATATAAATTTTATACAATAATCTTGTAGGTCTTGTAACAAAAGGGTAGTTTGGATGTAAATGTTGTGGACCTTCTCTGAAAGCTAGATGGTCCAACAACCTACGAAAGCCAGTATATGATTGCTCCATGGTATTCCTCCCACAAGAACACCCTTACAGAAGAGAAAAATCTGCTTTCAATGGTAAACGAGAGAGAACCCAAAGGCCTCCAATAACGACACTAGCTAAATGGATTAGAGCATATGAGAGAGAGAAGGAGAAGGAGTTTATAGAAATGTCCGATTCAAATGGGGAGCCTATGTTTGATGATCCAAAGTTCTTCAACACCTATGTTGAGAAATTTCCCATTGGGATGAAAATAAAATCTAACTTTTATAACCTCCCATATTGGGAGCATCTTAGGATTACCCACTTATTAGATCCCATGCATATATTTAAAAATGTTTCATCTTCTTTATGGAGGCACATATCATAAAAAAAAAGTGACACAATGGCTGTTAGGAAATATCTTATTACTTCAAAAAACAAAAAGAAACATTTTCTAAGACGATTAGAAAGTACAGGATCAAAGGCAGGCGTTGGTCCCTCTAATTCATGGTATTTCAAAGAAGGTGATGTGCCATGGATTTAAAAAAAAGATGATCTTTCTTTGGAAAAGGAAGTTATAATGGGTGTGATGGTGCCATGGATTTAAAAAAAAGATGATCTTTCTTTGGAAAAGGAAGTTATAATGGGTGTGATGGTGCCATCTTCATATTGGTCTTCACTACGGCGCTGCTTTACCGTGGATGACCATTTGTCAAGGTTGAAATCACATGACCATTTGAATCTTCTAAGAGTACGTATAATTTCAAAAGCATGACTTTATTATTTGTTATATTAATAAAATTTATCCCATGCAGGGATCATAAAACATTTCTAATTTTGTATATTATTGCACTTATTTATAACTTTGTAGTGTCATTATCCTTTTTTCATGCATGGGTGTGTGAAACATGAATTCCCTCAAGACCTAGGACGTGCCATATCTAAATTACCTGTATTTGTACTTTGGATCACGTCAAAGGAGATTCATGTGGCTAGCATTCCACGATGGAGTCAAGAGATAGTTGAGATTGTTTGTATGTTTGAGAAGGAACTATCGACGAGTTTCATGGACTTGCAGGTTCATCTTCTAATCCACCTAGTAGATGAGGTTGAATTAGTTGGGGTGGTTTCTTATCATTGGATGTTCTTCTTAGAGAGGTATTTGAAGAAATTGAAAGGTTTTTTTTGACAAAGGGAAAAACCCGAGGGGTCTTTGGCAGAGGGGTACATATCGTATGAGTCTTTCTATTATGCCAGTGAGTACATCAAGGAGATTGACAAAATACAAGGTGCGGTGATTTGGGATGATGAAAGGGATGAAGACAAAAGCGAAGGGGAGCTGCTCCAAACGGATGGAAAAAAGCGCTTGATAAAGAGTAAGCGACTTATAATTTTTCAAATTTACACAAAGTAAATGTTCATGTTGAACTTCAATATAATGTATATTTTGATCTCTATGTACTATATAATGTTGGTTTGATTCCATTAACGAATGCAGAAATTGAAGCAACCAATAAATTCGTTCTTTACAATTCCGAAGCGACATAACCATGGGTCGCATTGTACGAACAAAAGAGGATGAAATGGGATAGTGACAGGAAATAATTCAGACGATTGAATGGTATAAGTGTTCCTTATCCCGATCATTTAAAAGAAATATGCCAAAAATATGCCCCAAAAGTTGGGTTGCTAACCAAGTCAGAGAGAAATATGGTGCAATTGGTCGTTACCCGCGTGCTGAAGAGGATGCACTAAACGTGGGGATTGGGTGCACCAACTCGGTAATAATATATTTAATTTATATGTACATTTGAAACTTAATAATGCACCTTTCAAATGTAATGACATCTATATTTCATATTTTAACTGTTGGGTTATTATAAGCCACAAGACACTATGATTTTTTTCAACTTTTTAATAGGTGTATTTGTTCCCATCTATGTGGGCATATGGACACCGTTTTCGCACAGAAAATTTAGATGATGGACACATGGCCATTTCCGAGTTTGATCAATCTAGTTGATCTAGCCACCGTGATCAAAACCTAATACGGGGGACGTTAGGTTACGTCAGAAAGATACAAGAGATCATTGAAGTGGATTTCTCTTCTTTCCAATGTGTTATTTTTAGGTGCAAGTGGTGGGACACCTTTGATCGGAATAATGTAAAGGAATATCAAGATAGTAGGCTGATATGTATCAAGTCTAGAAAGACGTGGGATGAAGCTAAGGAGCCCTATGTTTTCCCCAAACACTACAACCAGGTGTTTTTTTACCCAGATGTGTTGGATAGAGATTGGTGGTTTGTATTGAGACATGACCCTAGATCAAAACATATTTTTGAGAACAATAGTGTTATCATGCCAAGCGCGCTGGAAGATAATGAGGGTGATCATGAGAACCGAGAGTGATATGGTACATGTGGTATTTCATCAATATTTATACTTTTTAAGATGGGTTTTTATAAAGAAGAGGACTTAATTACCTTATAACTTATAAGACTTTTTTTTTTTTTCTTTTTTTCGAAACATTATAATATGTATTTTCAATTAATTGATAATTTGCATTGTGTTAATGTTAAAATCAATATTTCACTTGATAATTTGCAATTATGTTGATCTAAAAAATAATGGGGTACTGTATAAAGTTCTTTTTGTTTGGTATTAAGGTCATAATAAGATAATGATAATTCTAAAGTACATGAATTTATTTGCATTATTTTCTAAACTTTATTATGTTACAAAAATTCATATTATTTTAGATTTATTATTTTACAATTATTTCCAAATTTACAAATTTACAAATTTTAATATAAATATTTCACATTAATACAATTAAAATTTTCCAAATATTTTACATACAATTAAAATTAGAGTTAGAATTAGAATTAGAATTTTACAATTTTACATACAATTACAATTAAAATTTTAGAATTTTATATACAATTACAATAATTTCAGAGTAATACAATATTTTGTTTTACAAATATTTTACATACAATTAGAATTAGAATTACGATTAAAATCAAAATTACAATTTTACAATTTCACGTACAATTACAGTTACAATTACAATTACAATTTTAGAATTTTATATACAATTACAATTACAATATTAGAATTTTACATAAAATTTACAATTTCAATTACAATTTTACAATTTTACATATATACCATTACAATTACAATTTTAAAATTTTACATACAATTACAATTACAATTACAATTTTACAATTACAACCATTTCACATTAATACAATTAAAATTTTACAAATATTTTACATACAATTACAATTAAAATTAGAATTAGAATTAGAATTACAATTTTACAATTTCACATACAATTACAATTAAAATTACAATTACAATATTTACAATTATAATTTTAGAATTTTACATACAATTACAATTACAATTACAATCATTTCACATTAATACAATTAAAATTCTACAAATATTTTACATACAATTACAATTATAATTTTACAATTTCACATACAATTAAAATTAAAATTAAAATTACAATTACAATTTTAGAATTTTACATACAATTAGAATTAGAATTAGAATTTTACAATTTTACATATATACAATTACAATTAAAATTACAACTACAATCATTTCACAATAAATTAAATATTACAATTACAATTAAAATTTTACAAATATTTTACATACAATTACAATTAAAATTAAAATTAAAATTAAAATTAAAATTAAAATTACAATTACAGATACAATTTTACAATTTTATATACAATTAAAATTAAAATTTCAATTACAATCACGACATAATATTTAATAAATATCATGATTTAATATTAAATTAAATAAACATCACAATCATGATAACCATCGTACAAACATCATATTCGACTAAAAAACACATTCAAATTCACTAACATCATCTAATCATCGTGATCATGATCATCTAACAAAACACAATTAGCATTGTATAATATCATCACAACACGTACATCAAATATACATCTCATGTCAAATAACTGCTATCACATACACATCTATCTGCAAGCTACACATTAAATGAACATATCTAACACGACTTAACAATATACACATCATGATGATCACCAACATGTAAATTAAGTACAACTGCAACATGAAGATAAAATACATGGACCACACACACACATATATAACTGTATAATGTAAAAAATATACAACTTTAATATAAATGTCAAATATTAGCTAGTGGTACATCATCAATAGTAGTACTAGTCGAGGCCTGCTTAGTTAATGGTGCAGCCTCGAAAAGCTCAGATAGATGCCGATCATCACGTGCCTGCTGATCTGGTAGTGCCTCATGCTGATTAGGATCAACTATTGGCTGCTCAGGATGACTCGACATCCATGGTCCAGCTTGCTCATGATCATGAGTACTGCTGGATGCTGCAGGTTGCTGATCATGATGACTCGATGTGGATGGTCTAGCCTACTCATGATCATGAATGCTAGATGCTGCAGGATGAAAAGTCTGAATCGACGTGGATGCTCCAGCTTACTCATGATCATGACTGTTGGTCGATGCTGCAGGCTTCTCATCTATGGCGCGAGGTGAACGATGATCAATCCCCTGATCGTGATCATCCAATGATGCGTTGCTGCTCGACTATCGACGTACTGCGTCTTGACCATGCCTATGTCGAAGGGCCCTCCTCAATCACATAACTAAGCTGGTAGATCCTATGACATACCACATCAGGGTGAACATGTCACGTGGCATGAATCTCCACATCTGTACCTGCTTAGCATCAGCCTGTATCTCTCTCATACTGGTGGGCTTGACACCCCCCTCCACAAGCAGTGCACAGAGTTGGTCGCCCCACTCCATCCTAAATCTACTGTTAGGCCTACACCTCGCAAAAGGCGGTATCGATGCACCATGAGGACTAGGTCTGTCTACACCAACCTGATCCTTGGCATCTGCCATATCCTGATCGTCATCAGGATATACACCTGGATCATTTGGGGGCGGTGGCATCTCATCGCCATCAAATGACCCAATGTTTGCAAAATATATATAAGTACACAACAATAATTAGAAAATTTCATTAAACAATTTAATAAAAACAAGTTAAAGAACATGTTAGAATAAATTTAAATAAAATAGTAATATTACCTCTATCATCTGGTGGCTCATCATCTGTGAAGAGGATGTTGGCACACCCTTGCTAATCAAAACCAACATACAGACAGGGGTCCAGAATGAAGGGATGCTCATCAACACTGGCTAGCAACTCCAGTGCATCATGCGATATCCTCGGGGGAAAATTTGATTCGCCCCTCTTGGGCATCAATTGTCCCCACAGCTGCATCCGTACATGCAACATCGACCTATGAGGCTTCCTGAAAAAAGTAGGCCTTGTCTCTGCAAACCTCTCAAAAAATAAACAAAATAGATCTGAAGCAAAAGGGAAGTTCACCCTCCCTTGTGCCTGAGCACGACATTTATCTAAAGCTATACAGAACTGCCACAAAAAATGGCAGACCACCTCACAAGTTGTGGTGCCTGTAATAAAGAATCAACATAAAATAGAAGCAGGAAAATAATGTGTTTCCCATCACTGGTATGGTGTGTAATGATAGAAATTAGTAGTGAGAGGCACCTCACCTGCTCTCCACCAAATGAAGTAATACGTAATTGACCTCCGAAGACTTGAAAATATGCAAGAGAGAGTATATCCACGATAATGTATCTCTGGGAATACACCAACTGAATCCCTACTACATAGCCAACGGGGACCTCTGGGAATGAGGGAAAATCCACCCCTCTCCTCGATAGACCAGTAATGAAATAGAATTCCTCCTCAGTGGGTGCGTACCACTGGTTAGGACCAACCCAGAAAGTCTGTCGGTGGGCATTCCACCTGTGGATAAGCTGTCGCAAAAGCCCACCATGGCCCTTTGGGGATGTAGCCTCCTCATAGAACTTGAGGAGCCCTATCTCCCTTAGGATCCCCTGGGTGGCTGCTGTAATAGGGCGAGGGTACGTACCTCTCTCGTGCGTCCCACGGACGAACCACGTTATACTGGTTCGCTTGTTGTTGATGTTGTTCCCTCTCTTCTCTCCTTTGACGTCGTTGAATGATTGACATATTAAATACACATTTTTTGTTAACAAGACATGTATTTATGAATATACATATATAATTTAAAAAAAAAAAACCAGTCGGTGCGCCACAAAAAAACAGGCATGCACTGGTAACAACGCGTCTTTTTTTGTCGCGCACCGGAGGCGGTGCACCTAAAAATTTTCAGCACACCACCCTCCTGGTATTTTTACAAGGTCAACGGTTCCTGATAACTAGAAAAATGGGTCCTCATGGACAGGAGTGGTTATTTGAAGGCGGTTTGGATCTTATGGAGGAGGGTAAACTTAAACAAGCTATAATAGTTATTCGAGATTTGAAAAAGAGACTCTAAGAAGTTCTTACCGCACTCGCGAAAGCATAGGAACTTCCACTTAGTGAAGCGATGAAATTTCAAGTTAGTCCCACAATCCCACTGGCAATTTTTGAATATATAAATTTTATGGGTGGGCTTGAGGATATCATGAATATTTGTGTCCTTTGGGGGAACGAAGGGCTAAAAAACTGCTTATCTAAGGAAGGGCATGTAAGGGATAGGATTTCACCTCAGAAAATAGACAGAACCCATGGCTTAAAATTTGTTCAATGACAAGGAGAAGCAGCGAAAAGGGATCTCTCGTAGACAATTAGTCAAACAAGTAGATTAGATTATGACTTAAATACAATTATGAAGACCGACACTAGTTACTTTTTTCAACATGGGCTAGAAACATATTTATATAATATAAATACTCATTTTGATTTTAAAAGAAGGATATAGATTAATAAAATATCAGATACTAAATTTGTGAATATCATTAAGAATTTGAATATTAAATATTAAATGTAAAAGCGTAAAAAAAATATTTAAGATGATTCAAGAATTAAAGAAAACAAAATATCTAAGAGGATGGGAGGCAGAATGGAGATTAGGGTTTCAGTTCATGGATTCTGAGTCTTTGTTGCAAGATGGTAGCCCTTGCTGCATGGACGACCGTCAGTGTCATAATAAAGTCAACAACTAGAAAAAAACGGTAGTAATTGGTAGAAAGAGTGGTTTTGACTACATGAGCGTAGTTGGAGGAGTATACGAACTTGGGAATGAAACAATAATTTTTTTTTACAGCAGACACAGTGTAGGGTTTTCACACCTGATCGTGGAAGTTACCTGGATACTGGAGAAGCCAACGATTTATCTCTTTCCTTCACTCAAAATGGGGAAATGGTTAGCCCAAGAGATTCTATCGACCTGGAGCCTGAGCCAAAAGACATTTTATTAGTCTAGGGCCTTGAGATGACTCAGCAAAATCTAGACAAGGTCAGGCTTCCAACTAGATCGCCAACTAGAAAAATGAGTCTTCATGGACATGAGTGGTTATCCAAATGCGGTTTGAATCTTATGGAGGAGGGTAACTTAAAAAAGATATAACAGTTATTCAGGGGCCAAAATAGAGTCTCCAGGATGTTCTGCCTCCACCAGCAAAAGCATAGGAACTTCCACTTAGTGAAGCGGCGAAATTTCAAGTTAGTCCCACAATCCCGCTGGTAATTTATGAATCTATAGGGTTTAAGGGCGGGCATGAGGATATCATGAAGAGTTGTGTCCTTTAGGGGAATGAAGGGCTAAAAAACTACTTAGCTAAGGAAGTTCATGTAAGGGATAGGAGTTCGCCATAGAGAATATACATAACCCATGCCTTAAAAACTGTTCAACGACAAGGGATCTCTGGCAGAAAATTAGTCAAATATTGTTTTCCAGTATTGAAAGCTTATCTAGGACCACGACACATATTTTCAGTGCATAATAGGGTTTTCCACTTATAACAGAGGGAACTCAAGAAGGAAACCTTCCCAAACAGATCTAGGAAATAAGAATGGAGAAGAATTGGAGGATGGCCACCCGAGGGTTGTGGCAGGGGTTTCGGTCTTTTTCCTAGAAAATATCAGGTAAATTGAGGAGTCTAGGGTGGATATAAGACCAAATTATTTTATAGACAGACAATAGATAGGAGAATACACATAATCCTTTGTTCTTGTGCATGGAGAACAAACGACTCCATAAGGGCCAAAAAATGAAAATGCGAAGGTTTCATGATCGAAGAGGAAGAAAGGAAAATTCATTATTAAAAAATCTAAAAATCTGAATCTTGTCCTTGGGGTTGATGTACAAATTGACTGTTCCATGGAAGCCTCTGAACTCATTATTCCTGGGAGAGAAATGGGACAATTTTATTCTGCTGACTACATCATTGAATGGATTTTGAAGTCTTGGATGGGGGCACCAGAAAATGAATTAGAGGTGATTATATTAGCTCAAGGATGGTTCATGGTTCGGTTCAATAAAAAAGAAGCACTTGAATGGGTCCTGGAGTGCAACCAAGTATTTAGGCCTTCTCTGGTCCTGTTCAAGAAATGGATGTCATCATTTGACGCAAAGAGAGAAAAATTGGAGGAGATTCCAGTCTGGTTCTGCCTCCTAGCTTTACCACCTCCGCTCTGGATGAAAGATGTGTTCAAGGCAATAGGAAACAAAATAGGACTCTATCTTGGAGCAGGCATGTCCTTCAAGGAGTCAAAAATTAGGATAATGGCCTGTATCCTGGTAAAGCTTGATCCAAGGGAGGGTCTGACAGAAAAAATTGATCTACATCTTCAAGGATATACACATTCACAAATAATTGACTATGAGGAATTTCCATTTTGATGCCAATGCTGCCATAAAAATGGGCACCTGGCAAGGGATTTCCTCTTGGGGCTTCACAGAATAAGAATACAACAAGGAACTACAAGGAAAAAAGAGCATGATGATCTGGAAAATGAAGGGATAATGCAGGCTCAAGCAAAAGGGGAGTAGAGGGAAGTTGACGACGATCCGATGGAGGTAGTAGTGGAAACTCAACAGTTGATCAGGCACCAAGTAATCCAATAGAGTGAAATACAGAAATAGGTTCATGAAAATTCTGTAGCCATTGAGATTCAACCTCTGTCTACGGGTATTAATTTACCCACGCCCTCTTCTTTATCCTATATTTTAAAATCTATTTTTAATGAAAATTTCAGGCTTGGTCCATCTAGGCCAAAGTCATCAAAGTTCTTGCCTTTTCACAGTATATCAAATGGTTTGGATAGAGTTATAACATCCATTCATGATCTCAAATCTTTTGTACGTCTCCATCAAACCTCTAAAGCACTTTATTCCACCCATTCTGTAACACCCTCCTCCCACATCTACCCAAGTAACCAACCAACCGGGGCAAACATGTGACGAAGAGTTACTATGATTTGATTCAACCTCCTAGGTCACCTTAAGGAAGTGGAACCGACACCACATAATAACACAGACCTTATGCACATGCTACAAGACACCCAGGATCCATGACAACATTCCAAAAGGCTAGCCCATGAATCGTAATGATATTTTCAAGCATCAACCCCCTAGTCGCTCCCTTGACATGGGAAAGGGTGCAACTGGTACTGTCCAATCACAAGCACAACATGGCATGCATGTGATCGGGGAATTTTCCCAATAGTTCTGAGCCTGCAACCCCAATTTCTGTGCCACTTTTTCATGCCCATAACCCAGATCACTTCCCAAAACACCATGACACTTTCATAAATTAAATATAATAGCGGAATAACGATGCAAAAGAAAACACTTGAACAAGGAATTAACTGGACCCCTACTAAAGGTGTCAGGAATTTCGTCAAACATGTCACAAATATGTAATCTATATGTTTAAATAAAAGATCTGAGAATATGGGTATCATACTTATCTGAGAATCGCTAAGAAGCATTGTTGCATCATCACATTAATTGCATTATCATCTATTTGGGCATAGAAACATTGTTCATTCATTTATAAATGAAAACATGATGAGAGCCATACATCATCATTATCATAAAACACATTCATAACTAGCATATATCCAACAAAAATTAAAAGCACATAACAACCATTTAAGCCACATAATAACAAGCATATTTACCCATCAATACAGGAGGAAAAAAACTATTATTTCCATAAGAAAAATGCAACCAAGTCTAGGACTTCCATGTTCCACCCAACCATAGCATGGCTGATCCAAATCCCTCTTCATCCAGTCACCCCCGTGCCATATTCCAAGTGTTATCACAAAATTTCTTCTGATAGGCTGCTAATCAGGCAATCTCATGCAACTGTTTCAAACTAATATTTTGACTGAGGCTTAGCCTCCTCAATCTGAGAGGGCTCTCTGAAGGGTTAATGATATGGAATAAAGATATATATGGCTAACTCTATTTAGGAAATAAACTGGTTATGATGAATGTAGGTTGAAAAAAATATCAACATGCAGACATTGGGCTTATGGAGTCAAAAATTTTAGTGATTCAGTGAGTTTAATTGACATGGAAGTTGAGGCAGGTCAGAGTTTTTAGTAATAGGACATACACACATGAAACATGAAAATACATAATCAATTCGATTATAAAGGAAGTCAGAGAATCACATGGATGAATTATAGGTAATATAAATGAAAACCACTGCAAGTGAGATACATAAAAGGTACAGATAGAATAGGTAAGCACTAAAAACTCCTTCAGAATCTCAAGTTGGTCTAGTAACAAATCTCTGTATTGTTGAAACAATCAATTTACAATAAGCTACAATTTTGCCAAAAATCTCCAACCCCTGAAAAATTCTACTCTATGGCCTTTAATAGAGTTGTTACATCATGGGATGATCTTCCTCCAGGCTAGATACATCGAATTTTTTCCTAATGACACCTTGCATAACCATAAAACATCAACTTTAATGACAAACATACACCTATCCTACTTGACAGTCCTATTTCAAAAAGGACTCAAACTACTCTTTATTATCTTTAACAACCTTATCTACTAAAATAAATTACATCTTTGACAAGTATACTGTCACATTGTCGAATTAGATGATGGGATTCATCACTTTATGAGCACTTAACTAACATCCTCAAAACTAGGAAACAAGACCCTGTTTTTCAGGCAAATGATCTTCTTCTTCTTCGAATATTTTGGCTGTCATTTAATCTTCAATTCATGGTCCTTGAGTGTTTAATAATTGCTTGAAATGGTATTTAACTCTTCCATAACCTCCAGATGTCCAAAAAATACTCCAAAACCTGCTAAAAAAGTTGAAATATAGTGCGCTACGAAAGTAAGGTAGTTTCGTAGCGCACTTTCGTAGCGCTGCAAAACATGCCTTTAACCTCAAAGTTTTTGACTCTTTCTTTTTGCATAATGTTCATCATCATCAAATACATCCCTAATACCAATTTCATCTCTTAATAACCTCCAAAACTGGTCAAAAAGTCAAAAGAGAAGCTACAGTAGTTTCGTAGCGCTTTGTTGCCCTTCAAGCCCAGAGGTGCTATGAAACTGCTGAAAAGTGCTGAAAATGCATATTTTGTATAATTTTTAAAAATGAAACCTGTAAGTGCAAAAAAATTGTATCTAACATTTCCTCAGCCTCCATCAACCATAAACCAACTCACCTTATGCTCCTTGAGGCATTTCTTCCTCATTTACAATTCGTTGGCCTATTGGTTCTTCAATCACTGTCATTTTAAGCCCTTTTTTCTCTAATTCTTCATGAATCAGTTCAAGTTTCTCTTGAAGGTCCTTGACCTGGTCTTTAAGTCTTCCGTTGGTGGCTTTCAGATGAGTGTTCACCTTTCTGACATGCTTGGCTTCTATCCTTGCTGGAATTATCCACTTGATAAGCTATTGTGTATTGTCTAAAGTTTTAGAAACAATGTAAACCTGTTCTTCCCAAATTGCCTTCATATTTTCAAATTGAATTTTCTCAACATTGTGTTTCGTAGCTTCTTTTTTCATGATAGCAATTTCTTGATTGGCCAATTTCAATTTCTCTTCAAGGAGCTGCAACTCTATTTTTTCTATCACCTTCTCTTTTCCCTTTTTTGATTTGCTGAATGTATCCTTTACTGTGGGTGATGCGAGGTTAATAATATCTTGAGGTAGTTGAGATGTCTCAGTAGGTGTTTGAACTTCTTTGCTGCTTTCTATTAATTTCCTAGCATGCATTGTCATAGGATTTCTTTCTTGGAACATGAAACCTGCATCTTCTCCCTCAAACTCTAATTTCTTTGTAGATTTGGCCTTCTTTAACTTTTTCCCACCTTCTTCTATGAATTCAGCTTGGACAATAGGTGTTTCCTCTATGTCAATGGCATGTAAAATATCATTTAGATTCCCCTTAGCTTCTACTCTGTCTTCTACAACCACCGTCTTCTCTTCCAAAACCACTGTTTGGCTTCTAGTCATCCTTTTGGTCCCTTGTTTGCTAACAGTTTGTTTCTATTTTGCAGGTTTGACCACCTTTGATTTCTATTTTGCAGGTGGTACATTTGGTGTGTCAAGACTCTGCATTTGCTCTGGCTCCTTCATAGTTTTCTTACTTGGTTTTTCTCTTGCAAGTTCATTTTTTTTTGCAACCAATGGTTGGCTCCGTTCTGCTGCTAGTGGTGATGGAATTTTCTTTGGTTTAGGAGTTTTTGAAGGAGTTAGAGCATCCAACTCAAAACCACTGACAAACAGGAATGAGGACCAATATATGCCTAACCTTTTAAGTTCATCTAAAACCAATAATTTCATTAATCCATGATGAAATAATGATGTCTCACTCCCCTTAGACTTTGCTTGGACCTTATCATCCATCTTTGATAGACTTCTATGCAGATAGAAAGGCAAGTTAAGGGAAATCTTACTAGTGAAGTGCAAAAGTAATTTGAAATGGTATGAGTAGACTTTGTGATATCTACCTTCACAGGTAAAGTAATTTTGTATGATGAGCAACAATTTTGAATAGTTGTCTTTAATGCAGCTTCTTGGAACAACGTTGGTGAGATTCATCTCAGTGTGTTCAGACTTCATGAAATATTTGCACTACTCCATGTTAAACTTGAAACCTTTGAACGAGGTTTCTTGACCTCTTGGAATCTCTGTAGCAGCAGAAATAACCTCTGGTGTGATGGAAAAATTTAGCATTCCCTCTTTAGTGGATGTTCTACTGAAATTCAAAGCAAACTCCTTGGATACCTGTGTATGAAAGCCATGTAATTTCTCACAAAACTGTAGGCAACCTGCACTTCTGAAGGCTTCCATTACTATTGGATCTTCATTGATCACTTTCATGTCTTCAGGTTCATATCTCAGACATTTTCCATCCTTGTGTATTTTTCTTTTCTCTGCCATAGTTTCTCAAAGATTTTCTCAGCCTCGCTTGATAATGTTCAAAGTAAACCTTTGAAGAAACCAACCACAAGTTTGGCTTAGTACAATAACTCTCCAAAGCTCAGATATTACCCAAGGAGGAATGAGAAATGAGAATGACTAAATTAGGAAAGGATTTTAAGTTTAAATGTCTTCTCATCACTCAATGATGACTTATACATTATCTAAACTGACCATGATGATTGCAGACCTGGGCATGTACCTTGATTTCATGACTCCATGACTCAAAAAGCATCTAACTTACCCTTTCCCAACGTTTTCTAATACCTAACAGCTCGACTGATAAGACAGATAGGAAACCGCGTTT
This sequence comes from Pinus albicaulis, assembly GCA_034641835.2. Lineage (NCBI taxonomy): Eukaryota > Viridiplantae > Streptophyta > Pinopsida > Pinales > Pinaceae > Pinus > Pinus albicaulis. The sequence continues at coordinate 1,640,106,487 of CM076582.1, forward strand.
TCGTAGCACCTCTAGTGTTAATTTGACTGTTTTTGCTACGAAACTATCAACAGTTTCGTAGCGAAAAGTGACTTTTTACAGTGCATTGCGCTATGAAACTATGGTTTCTTGGCTAATTTAGCACTTTCGGTACAAAAACTTTGGAAAATGAAATGAATCATAAAATGATGAATGATGTGACATGAAGGAGTTTGAACATGAGTGGGTTTAGACCTTAGGGTAAATTTAAACCATAAAAATTTAACATTTCCCTTGACCAAACTTCAAAATGAATCGTACAACCCTATTTTGACCCATGAACCTATTTAACCTTGTCAAAATGATGTTTGATTTTTTTGAGTGATAACACCAAGCATGAATGTGGGATCTCATAAAAATTATCAATCAAAACTAAACCAGGGCTTCCCGAGGCCAAACCACCTCAACCCTCAACCAGTGATTCGATCAGATATGACAACCATCACCAGATTTTCTCCACCCAAGTTTTCGAGGGCTCCATAGCATTTGTTCCAACCCAAGTTTCCAAGACTAGTAACTCAACCCACAACTGTTGTCGGGCTTCCAGATCGTTTTTCCAACCAAGGCTTATAGGACCAGTAACTCAACCCACCAAGGGCTTCCAGAGCATTTTTTTAACCAAGGCTTCTAGGACTAGTAACTCAACCCAAGCTGTTACAAGGCTTCTAGAGCATTTTTCCAACCAAGGCTTCCAGGAACTAATAACTCAACCCAAGCCAAAAGCACATGAGAACCTACCAGAAAAAAAACAACCCACAACACCATGACTATCTAGGAAATGGAAAGGCTAAGCAAGTCCACTACCAATCTAGGAAATCCTCCATGCCAATGACATATCATGACCAATAAACCACATGCATATGTCATGCATGCAAAAACTAGTGAGGAAAACATACATGAGACGCGGTACCTGCAATTAGAATATGTTGTAGGCGCTGATCCCGATGTCCTCGCATTTTCTTGCTCTTAATTTGCCTTCTTGCTCCAAAACTCAATGTGTGCCACACTCTCCAAGAGTGCTCCAAGAAAAATCTAAGTATCCAACAGTATGAGAGAGAGGGAATAATGAGAGCTCCAAAATTGCACTGACCAAAATTCTGTGAATTGATCCTCAAAAGCCTTTTTATTAATGAGGCCTATAATTTCTTCAATTTTCCATTATTTTCCTTCATTTTCCTCCTTGCATGCAACCTGTGACCTTTCACCTCCCTTTTCTCCTATTTTCCATTATTTTCATTATTAAATGCTAATAAATGCCAATAAATGTCACTTTTCATTTCCAAAGCCTTAACCACTACCTTTTCCAATTTCCATAGCCATAATAAACTGTATGAACACTAACACTAGGATGTTTTTCCCAACATTCATGTTGGAATACGTGTCCCATGACATTGGTTATTATTTTTCCTTTATTAACTTTTATTACATGGAATTTTCATCAGGGTTGTTACTCGTTCATCGTCTCTGGCATCTCACTAGAATCTTCTACCGCGAGATAAAAATTAAATTACTTGTGATTCATTTGGGGGGTTAGGGGATGTATAGGAGCCTCTAAAATTTGGGAAGATTATATGTAGAAAAACAAACAACTGTAAAGTCTAAATTAAAGCTAAACTAGATATAGTAGATGGAAAAAAACTCTCTCTGGTAGGGGTGCTTAGAGCAACACAAACCCATGAGGTGGGTTACAAATGATTTTTTTATCTTTAAATTGCAGGGTTTTCTAGCACCTGCAAGAAGCTAGCACTGAAAAATATACTAAAAAACTCTTGCCCTTACGTCCTTATGCTCCAAGAAACCTTAAGAAAATGTGAATTTGTGTCAGCCTCTTAAAAAATTGTTTTCGGGTTGGTATTTTGTGACTTATGATGTGAAGGAGATATCTAGAGGTTTAGCTATGGGATTGAAAGATAGAAAAATCACAATCTTAAATTCTTGGGGATCTGACCTGGTTTTGGGGGCTGAGGTCTACTCCTCAAATTTTTTTATGGATCTATCCCTCATCAACATATATGGTCCTTGTCTAGATAGTGTTACTTGTTGGAACTCACTCATAGCTAACTCATTCATGAAATCTCCTAATGTGGTGGTGGGAGGGGATTTAAATTTCTCTTTGGGCAGGTCAGAGTCCCGGGGGCCGCAGGCACAAGCTGATCCCATGACAGATTTTTTTGTGAACAAGTTGATGACCAACAAGTTAATAGATATAAACCTATTAAAAAAAAAACCAACCTGGAGGAACAGACACTTGGGTCAGGCTAGGGTGGAAAAGTGGTTAGATAGGTTTTTGATGAACGAAGATCTGATAAACAGAATTTCCCTCTTTCAGCAATGGGTGGGGATGGGAGGTGATTCATACTATTTCCCCATTCTCCTGGATTTGACAAGGAGTAGTGGGAAGCCTGGTATCCCTTTTAAATTCAACCATGGTTGGTTCCAAGAGGAAAGTTATAACGAGTTGGTGAAGGAAAACTCGATTCCATACTTCTCTAACCAGGGTACTCCCATCTCTCACCATTTCATGTAAAACCTCAAAAGAATGAAGCAAGCCATAATCATCTAGGCAAAAGACAAAAAGATAAGGGAAGAGGCAGATCTCAAAATTATTGAAGAAACCTTAGAAAGATTGGAAAGCCCAGAGGGTGGTTATGAGATAGAAGAAGACATGGAAAGGATAAAAGCAGTTGGAAAGCACAAAAAGAAATATTTTACAAGACTAAGAAGAGTAATGAAGACCCAAAAGCAGAGCCATTTGGCTTGCTTCAGAGGATGAAAATTCAAATTTTTTCCATAATTATGCTAGGGGAAGAAAGAACATTAACACTATTTGGGAAATGCAGAAATAAGATGGAAGTAGTGCAATATTATTATTATTATTTTTTTAAATTAAAATTAAAATTAATTAATTAATTAATTATTTTTATATATGTATATTTTTATATTTTATATTTATTTATTTATTTAAATTTATTATTATTATTATTATTATTATTTTTTCTTTCTGAATTCTGAATTAGTGTCAATGGGGAGAGATCACTTCAAAGCCCTATTCAGAGTCCCAAAACAAGCAACCATCTTAGAAGTAATACAGGTCATCCAACATTTTCGTATATATGCAGAGGAGGAAGAAAATGAACAACTCTTGGCATTGCCCACGAAAGGAGAAGTAGAAGGAGTTATCAAATCAATGCATAAAGGTAAAAGCTCGAGATCGGATGGATGGATAGTTGAATTCTTACAACATTTTATTGAGATAATAGGAGATGATATTACTCTGGTGGTGGAGGACTCAAGGATCAAAGGTCAAATTTATGAGCCTTTCAACTCTACTTTCCTGGCCTTAATCCCCAAAAATGATGAATGAAAAACCTTTGAATAATTTAGACTCATATCTCTCTACAACTACCTCCATAAGATTATAGCCAAGATCATAGCTATCGGGTTAAAACCCCTTTTATCTAAAAATGTCTACAAGGAACAATTTGTCTTCCTAGATGGTCTTCAAATTCATGAAGCCATAGGTGTAGCTCAAGAAACTATGCACACCATTAAGGAGCAGGAAAAAAGGGATGATTGCAAAAATTGACCTTTCCAAGGCCTATGACAGAAATAGATGGATATATTTGAGGTTGTTACTAACACATATGGTATTTGACATTGATTTCATCAATTGGATTATGGGATGCATCACAAATGTTAGCTTTGCAGTCTTAATAAATGGTGCAACATCCCATTTTTTCCACGCCCAAAGAGGACTCAGGCAGGGGTGCCCGTTGTCTCCACTTATATTTTTTTTGGCTGTTGAAGGGCTGAGTCAACTGATCCTCACAAAAAAACATAGAGGATATGTTAAAGCGATCGAGGTTGCCACACACCTCTTTTTTACCCATTTGTTATTCATCAATGATATTCTTCTTTTCAACGATGGATCCAGGGGGTATCTCCAGTAGTTAAAATAATCTCTCAACCTGTTTCTAAAAGCTACAAGGAACATAACACAGATGCAGACATATTATATAAAAAATGAATTCAACAAGTTATGGAAACATGGAAAATCTGAGAATCCATAGATGGGCTGACTTAGGTTACAGAACTACCTCCCTACAACTTTTCACAGGTTTTCTTGGCTATTCATAGGCAGCGACACATCTCATCTTATTTTGTTTTGATATAGCTCTATAACGGTCCAATGATTATGCATTATTGTTATAGTCATATATTTTGATTTGTGAAACAATTTTATAGTTTTTATCAGTGGATGTATGACATATAATGACAACTGACTTATATTCAGGTTGTTTTCTCTATCTATGGAGAACCCCGGGTTACTATTTTTGGTTTTTAAGTTTCTTTCATCACCATATGGTTTTTTCATAGACTACAAAATATGTTTTTTGTGTCTTCTGGTGAACACAGAGAAACATGAATGCTTATGCATCTACAAATGTAACTTTTTATTTCCTTAATAAAAAGTTCGATTTTTCTTTGGGGAAAAAAAAACAAAAATGTTTAACCAATCTATTATATAAGTATTAATGATATACAATAATAATTGCATCAAAAGGCACTCTATAGTCTAGTATGAGGGTGATGTTGTAGTGTCACTAAATGATTGTGAACATTTAAATGTTGACTCAATATGGGGCATATGTTGTAGTGGTTGTAAATGAGTATGAATTATTAAATGCCTATTTACTAGCAATTGCCCTTAAAAGTGCAAAGATACACCGAAGGAATTGAACATGCCTATGATGTTACTACAAAAATGTTGCAGCAAAGGAAAGATAACAACCTAAAGTGTGGAGGATGGAAGGGAGGAATTGTGTTAAGGTGATCTGAATGGGAAAATTAGTGTTTGTTGTGCTAAATTCCAATTCAGAATAAAAACAAAGTGCTTGAGGATTATGAGTTAGATTGCAAGTTAACCATGAGTTTTTATGTGAATTTCTTGAGAATATTAACATAAACAAAACATTGAACAACAACATCTAACATACATGAACATAAACATAAACAATAACACAATAGCACATGATGAAGGAGCTCACCCCGCCTGGGCTACGTCTCCTTGGTCCAGCTTCCAATGGCGTAGCCCCCTTCTATTATGCTCAAAAGTGTGATTACATGTGTTTAAAATGTTCAAACAAGTCTGAAACCTATTCCATCATCTCTAGAATGCCCAAAAATTCCTGTGTAGCCTCTTTCCGCCTCGAATTTGTTCAAAAATTAAGTTATGACTTCCCCAAGTTTTGGAACTAATTGCACCACAAACTCCACCAAATTCGGCACCATCCTACAAATTCACAGCCAAATTCGCTAACTGAGTGCCAAATTTCCCAAAAAACTAGGCGAAATTGTCGGCACATTAATTTTTCCTCTAACGCCTTAATGCCGAATTAGGCTAACCATATTATATATGGTTAGTAAATTTTTTTATTATAATAAAAAGACATGTGGTTGGGCTAACTACCAACATTAAATTTTATGGTGGAAATATGGCATAGCCGTCGGCGGTTTGTTATGGATAAGGTTAGTGGGGGGGTGGGGGTGGCTGTTGGTTGGGGGGGGGGGGGTGCAGGCGGCGCAAGGCTAGCCTCCCGCCCATGGTCCCACCCCTAGGCGGTGACCAAGGCAGGGGCTAGACCCCGACCCCCTCCCCCATAGCAGAAAACATATGACAATAAAACAAACCCGAATCCAATATATGTTAAGTAACACATGCGTGGTGCGATGGTGAAGGCTTGCTAATAATGTTTGGAGGTTGCGGGTTCGACCTTTGCTCACTCTGCTCGCACTATAACCACAATTTTGGTGGCCCTCAAGCTGCCACATGGCGGCCCCTAGCTGGGCCACGTGGTAGCCTATTTTTGGCCACCCAAACAACCAATTAAAAATTCCATCTAAACCTAAATAAAATTTGCCACTTGGCACAACCCGATTTGATGAAGAAATTTCGTTGACCAATCAACTTGCCACTATGCATGCCTAGTTAGCAATACAGACTATTGACTGGGCTGTCCCTGTAATTTTTTTTCCAAAAATTTCCTTGTTTGAAAAAGTGGACAAAACATGTTTCTGGGAGCATACAGTGTTGGTTTTCTGCGAAATGAGTTGCACCGGATTGAGAACAACGAGATCTACATGGTTGTTCAAGTTCCACACCATTCTGACAACTTTCATTTTTGAGAATAATTTTGAGCACCTGATCACTCCTCCCCACTGGAAGATTTTGGACCCCAAAAGATCACTTTCAGGTTTTCAGCATATGAGGGTATAGTTCCCTCATCTTTCCAATCTCGATCCATTTGGCCTTAGAAGGATTTGTGCCTTTGAGCCCCACACGAAGGTAGTCTACACTCCCTCATTTTGATGTCCTTGTTCTTCTGTCAATAATGGTATCTTGTTGAAGCTCATCAAGGTATTCTGGAGAAAAATCCTCAATGAAAGGAATATGAACCTATTCTCCTTGATCTTCAATCAACGGAGGCTCACACAACCTTAAGTTTTGAACATTAACAACAGAGTAAATTTGCATGTATGGAGGAAAATCTAACTTGAAGGAATTTTCACCAATCTTTTCTAAAATTCTGAAAGGACCATAACGGATTGGTTTCAATTTTTTTCCCTTCCCCTTGAAGCCTCTCTTTTCTAATGTGAAGCCAAACTTCGTCGCCAACTTGGAACTTGTGATCTACTCGATGCTTGTTGTGCATTGCTTTGTACTTGCCTTGGCTCTTTTCAAGCCGATCTTGAATTGTTTGATGTATCAATTGGATTTGTTCTATGAATTTCTTGGCTTTGTCTATGTCGCTATGGCCATCAATAGCAAAATCCTTCCCAAAAATTAAATCCAATGGTGATCTAGGCAAGTATCCAAGACATGCCTCAAATGGCAATGTTTTTGTAGAAGATTGTTTTGCACGATTGTAAGCATGCTGAATGTAGTGCAAGTTTTCATCCCACAACTTAGGATTCTTGTTGCAATATCCTTGAAGAAGATGTATGATTGTTCGATTGACCACTTAACTTTGACCATCTATTAGTGGATGAAAGGTTGTACTCTTTTTCAACTTGGTATCCATCAAGTCCCACAAACTTGACCAAAAATTCCCAACAAATCGAGAATCTCGATCACTAACAATGGATGTGGGAAATTCAAAATGAACCCAAACATGCTAAAAGAATAAGTGAATTGTTTGTTCAGATGTGATTTTCTTTTTACATGGAATTAATATACACATCTTGCTGAACCTATCCACAACTACATACAAATAATCATGACCTCTTTTTTACAATGGAATACCTCCTAAAAAATCCATAAAAACACTCTCCCATTGATGTGAAGGTACAAGAAGTGGTGTGTACAATCATAACTTCCTATTGCTAGGCTTACTGACTGCAAAAAATGAAGAACCTTTAATGAAACGCGACACACTTTCAAGCATATGAGGCCAATAACAATACCTCTAAAGATGTGACATTGTTTTGCTTAAGTAAGAAGTAAGATTAATGCTAAGTGCGAATCGTTGAGATTTGTCTTGGGTTGTTTTGGGTAAGGACTCCTGTTGGCTGTGTGCGTGGAGATCCTCAGTCCTGCTGTGTGCGGACCCCGCTAGGCTGTGTGTGCGGGCTGTGTTTTGGCTGTAAGTGGGTTTTTGGATATTAATGAATGTGGAATATATTTGAAGTATCTTTATGCTATCTGGATTGATCGTGTTTATTACTGAAGTGCATCAGTGTTATTTATTTAAGCTGGGAATGTATTTGTAATCTAGAATTAGCTGTGATTATAATGTTCTGTAATGGTAATTGCTGATGCACACGTCGATGCAAATGTATTGATCAGATCTGTTAGTGATAGTAGCTTTGTTATGGTTATGTGCTGATCATACTTGGATTATACTCATTCTGTGTGAACCCGAAAGTTGCAATTGCATATCTACCTTGATTACCTACTCTCTCGCAGGGTGTGGAAACTTGGTTCCGGCACCCTCCCATACTACTTCGAGTGAGACCTTGGCCTATGAAAGTAGGTCATTACTATAAGGGCCAGTAGTATAGGGGTTTGTTGGAAAAACTTAACCTTCGAACCTGGGTCAGGACCCCTCAATTCAACAAATGGTTTCGTTTCCGGGACCAGGAGCATTTTGAGAGAGAGATCGGGTAATTCCACGCAGGTCGTTGGAGACCTAAGAAACCGAAACTTGAAGACTGGTTCGAAAGACAGATTCAAGAATTTTCTGTAAAGGAGAATCACAGCACGAAGTTGACAACTGAGAAGTAGAAGAACAAATATATTTTCACCGAAGTATATGAAATTTTCTTTGTCACTTTTGCGCACGAGCTCCTAGAGTGTCTAGCAAGGCTTGTAGAATTCTAAACGTGTTGGAAGGATGTTCAGGTTATGCACTAGAAGTCAGAATTGATTCAACAGTTGGAGAAGACTGACAACATGATCACCCGTACGGTAGATCATTGGGTGGACAACGTGCTAGGAGGTTTTGTAACGGAATTTGCAGTCGATCAATTCGTATCATATTCTAAGGTAGAGAAAAGGTTCTTCAAAGGTTTTCGAGGTAATTTCTTGCGAACATTTACATTGATAATTAAAATATTAATGTGCGAAAAAGGCATTTTGTGCAGCCACACTGAATGAATGACCTCTAATCAGAGCGAAAGTACAAACCGAAGTGGTAAGTACTTCTGAACCAACTGAGAAGGGGATAGATCCATCTACAGTTCGTTAAGAGAGTCGGCTGCGTATGCAAGAAATAGTCCCCTAGCTACACCTCCTTCGAGTCAACATAAGGGAAAGAACTCCCTCACACCTTCGCCACCACTAGAAGAAGATATGACCACACACATGAAGCTACCTACCTTCAAGGGTGTAGGAGACGAAGATATGGATCGATTTTTATTTGTAGCAGAATCAGTATTGACTGCGCAGAATGTGGCTAGCGATGCCATAAAGAGAGCGCAACTATCCCTTGCCTTTAAGGGAAGGGCCCTGGACTGGTATATGGGGTATGTAGGCCAGCTTTTGGACCCGTCTATTCAAGAGATTAAGAAGGCTTTAAAACAACAGTTTCGGAAGCCTAAGTCCTACTTCCAGCTAGTAACTAACTTGAAAGATTTTAGACAGGGATCCACTGAGTCTGCATGGGAGGCTGACCAGCAGTTAAAGAAGGTTATTAGAGATGGGGAATTTCAGTATAATGATAGGAAGCACACAAAATGGTTCATCACCATGCTGCTACCTCACCTGCGCGGACCTATGGGTCAGCAAGAAATTGAGATGTAAGAGAAAGCCTTGGAGATTGCTATGAAGCTAGAAGCTGCGCCAAAATATGATGCCCAATTTGGGGTACAACAGATCCAAGGATAGCTGGAGGCAATGCACCTCAAAATCCACAATCCGTGGAAAGAACGAGGAAAAGAAGCTAGCCTAGACGTATGATGCATAAGATGCAAGGTTTCTAGCCACACCAAGGATCAATGCCCTCTGCTGGCGGACTACATGTAGGCTGGGGGACCCATCCCATTGTGCCCTAAAGAGGCTGTGGGGCCAAGTGGTTCGACGTTATGGTGTGTTGATTTTTGCATTGCCGGACTACATGATACCAACCATTTTCCCCATCTTGGTGCTTATGTTCTAGAATTGAAGCAACAATGGTACCGCTTCTGCTCATCCGTGGGACATGATGAACATAACTGTCAGACATATGACTTAATGATAGACTGAGGAAGCTTATACAGGGTGCAGGATGACCCTTCTTCACCACTATCCCCTTCATGCAGAGGAGGCTCCCTAAGAAAAGGCAGGGGAGGGGGAATGGGTGGAGGCGCAGGTCAGAGAAGAGGGAAATTGATCTGTTACAACTGTGGAGAAATAGGGCACTTCACAAGGGACTGTTCGAACCCTGCTCGAAAATCTTACCGATATTATCGAAAATTGGACCATGTGATCAAAGACTGTCTAGTCCTGATAGTAAAAATGCAGGAAAACAATAGACCCCAACACAGAATGTGCAGAGGGTTAAGGTGGAACTGCGTGATGAAGGACCAAGTATTAATGTCATAACGCGCAGCGGGATGGCTACTAGAGGAGCTGAGGAGAAAGACGCGACTAAACCTCTTATCCGGAAAGCTGCTATCAAACAGGAAAGCTTGGACCTACAAAAGGAGAAAGAAACCTTCGTTGCAACTCGCAAATAATTTACTAAGGATGAGGAGTCTACTTCCAAGGCTCCAGCAAACCTGAGAACGGACGACGAAGTTAAACCATTCCTACAGTCACGTATGAAGCTGTTATGCAACCAGAAGGTAGTAGAAAATATTCAAGCGCTAATAGACCGCTGCGTAGAAAGGATTGAACCTCCCAAGGAAGTTAAGGATGTTCAAAAAATATACAAGCATAAGAAGCACACTGGTTGGAAATGCGACTAACTGCGTAGATTGGCGATTATGAGATGGATCAGGTCGTCCTAGATTTGGGATCAGATGAAAACGTCCTGCCCAAGAAAACATGGTAGCGGATGGGAGAAAATAAGCTTTAATGATCCACTATACAACTGTGCATGGCTAACCAACAAAAATTCATACCATTGGGGAGGCTGTCAAAGATTATGGTAGATATCGCAGGAGTTAAGGTACGTGCAGATTTTGAAGTAATTCAGATTGTGGAAGATGCAGACCCTTATCCTGCGCTCCTGGGACTGGATTTGGCAATAGACATGGGAGGCATTATCAACTTAAAAAAAAGGAGCATGGTTTTTGAGAATGAGGGTATGAGAGTGATAGTCCCACTAGACCCTGTGGAAGGAGAGTGGTATACAGAACCGGTGCGTGAAGAAAATGACGTGGATCACATTTATAAACTAACCACCCGGGATGAGGATTGGATTAATCCTACAACTGATGGTGTGCTTTGTTGGAAGAAAGACAATGTATGCCTCTCTAACTCCTAGGGGGAGATAGAAAATTGGTAGAAGCGGTTACATGACGTATCTGCGCTGTGATGTGTTAGAATCACGAAGAGATTCCAGTGTATCTCCTCAGAGGTAAGAAAACCGGCCTACTTTGATTGTTATGATAGTATTAGAGAGTTTTTGTGAACATTTGAAGCTGAAGTCCCAAGGGAGAGAAGGATGTGGGCACTTAACCTAGGCATGTGCACAACCCCTACGAGGTGGTCGGAAACTCCTAAGGGGGAGTTCCATGATTGGGAGGAATGCCGCGAAATGATGATTCTATGGTTCAAACCTCTGGCTCACCCCCGCGTGGAGGCTTTCCTTGGCCAAGGAGATCCTCTCAAGCATGTGGTCACATGGATGGAGGCATGGTGTGAAGGACCATGGACGAATGGGTCCACCTATTTATCCATGCCTTGGGGCCAATTCCCACTGCATGGTATCTGGATGCAGAGCTACCCTAGCGCAGTCGCCAATGGGAGATCATGCAGAATGATTTTGTGGGGACGTTCGGGTTTATAGGTGGAACTGAGGCATTGGATGAAGCTTTACAAGAAATCGATGCCTTGGTATTTGATGAAACACGCCCTCTTATAGAGTATGGGGCACCAGCCTAGGACACACTGATGCATGATATTGTCAACTGCCGCAATATATAATTGGAGGAATGCGATGAAGACTTGAAAAATATCACTATCCTGGAATCAGAGGGAGAACGCGCAGTTGCTGGACCCCCGTTGCAGACCGTTGATGTGACCAAGCCTCTTAAGCTAAGGGAAGTCAACATTGGAACAGAGGAGCAACCTAAGATAGCTAAAATAGGGGACTACTGGGATGACGATACTGTTGGGAAAATCACAGAACTCCTCCTAGAGTACCAGGACCTGTTTCCTACGAAATTTTTGCAACTCAAGGGGATTACAGGGGACCTAGGGGTCATGTGCATCACTTTGAAACTATATGCATGCCTTGTAAAGTAGCGACCTTATCGATTAAACCCCAATTATAAGAAGAAATTCAAGGAAGAAATTGACAAAATTCTAGCCGCAGGTATCATCGAACTGGTCGAACAGTCAGATTGGGTAAGCCCTATGGTGGTTCAGGAGAAAAATACTAAAGGAGAAATAAGAATCTGCGTTGACTTGTGAAAATTGAACGATGCCTACGTTCACGATCCCTTCCCTATGCCATTTTCTGATGAAATTCTTGATAGAGTGGGAGGGCAGGAAGCGTAATCGTTCACTAACAGGTTTTCGGGCTACCATCAGATCAGGATCGCACCTAAATATCGCAACAAAACTACATTCGACACTGCATGGGGATCCTTCCAGTACACCCTCATGCCGTTTGCGCTCAAGAATTCCCCTTCCAGCTTTTTGCAGGTGGTGGTCGCAGTATTCAAGGAGTTCATCCACAAGTTTTTGGAGGTATATTTTGGTGACTGGACCGTATGTGGGTTGGTAAAGAAGCACGTCTCAAACCTGCACATGATGTTGGATGCCTATAGAAAGCACCATATTTCCCTAAATATTAAGAAGTGCATATTCTGCGTCCCATTCGGGATCTTGTTAGGCCACATAGTTTGTCGACAGGGACTAATGGTTGACCTCACCAAGGTGGCAGTTATCATCAACCTGGCAGTCCCTACAATGGAGAAACAACTGCAATCTATCCTCGGACATACATGCTACTACAGAAATTTCATTCAAGGGTACGCACCAATCACAACACCCATGGATAATTTGCTAAAGAAAGACGTTTCGTTTTTTTGGCACACAGAGTGTTAGAAGAGCTTTGAGCTACTCAAGGAAAAGATGGTTTCTGTGCCTATCCTCATATTTCCTAACTAGGTGAAGGTTTTCCATGTCCACGTAGATTCTTCATGAATCGCCCTGGAAGCTGTCCTTACGCGGCCCGGGGAAGGGGACATTGACCACCCAGTTGCATTTTCTAGTAGAAAACTTTCGAGAGCAGAGGGTAACTACTCCACCATTGAGCGTGAGGGGATGGCCATGGTATATGCCCTATAAAAATACTGACATTATCTATTGGGAGGACACTTTAAGATGTTCACGGACCACTCAACTTTGAAGTACCTAGTGAATAAGCCTGTTTTGGGGGGGAATATCTGTCTATGGCTACTGGTATTCTAGGAATACGATTATGAGATCATCGTAAAATCAGGGAAACTAAATGCTGGGCTAGAACATTTGTCCCGAATCAAGAGTGGTGAAGAACCAACCAACCTATAAGAAGGGCTTCCCAATGCGTAGCTAGTTTCTATAAAGGTGTTTGATGCACACTTCGCTGATATCATTCATTTCTAACTACGGGGGTGGCGCTTGCAGAATATTTGGTCCAACAGAAAAAAGAGCTGGTAACCCGCGCAACGGACTTTACCGTCATAGCGGGCCACTTATATAAGCTGGGAGTTGGTGAGGTACTGCGAAGATACATTTTGGAGCATGAAAGACAATCCATCTTAGCAGAAGCCCACGGATGCGTAGCAGGAGGTCACTACGCATGAAAGGCGATGACGCAGAAGATCTTGAGAGCTGGACTATGGTGGCCCATACTGCATAGTGACTCTCATGACTATTGCAAAGGCTGCGACACATGCCAAAGGACAAGAAGACCATCGCACAGAGAGAAATTCCCTTGTAGCTTCAAATGGCCCTGCAATCATTTGGCAAATGGGCCATAGAATTCATTGGGCCCATCAACCCGCCAGGGAAGAAGACAGGCACTCACTACATCATCACTGCAACTGACTATGTAACGAGATGGGCTGAAGCGCAAGTTGTAAAGGATTTCACTGCAGATACTGTTGCACACTTTATTTTTGAACATATCCTAACCAGGTTTGGTTGTCCCAAGGTCTTGATGAGCGATAGAGGTACACATTTTGTTAATGAGACAATCCAGGATTTGACTAAAGAATTCCGGATCCACCACACCAAAAGTACACCATATCACCCGCAGGTGAAAAAAACTGTGGAAGCTTTTAATAAAATTATGGAACAAGATTTGACCAAGATCTGCAATGTCAAGCGCAGCATTTCGGATGTGCATATCTCGTCGGTCGTTTGGGCATATTGAACCACCTACAAGAAATTGACCAGGAAAACACCGTTCTGGATGGTTTACGGAAAGGAGGCTACTATTCCCATGGAATATATTGTTGCTAGCCTGCGCATCACAACCTTTACGAACATGGTAGAGCCTGATATCATGGAAGAGCGTTTAGCGCATCTCATTGCTTTGGTGGAAGATCGATTCATTGCTAATTTCCATCAGCAAGTTCAGAAGGCGCGGGAAAAATAATGGCATGATCGACATGTTCGGAAAAATATATTTTCAGAGGGCGAATTGGTCTTGCTATACGATAGCCAGTTTGCGAAGCACCGGGAAGTCCCCTCAGCATTAGCTAGGTCCCTATATGGTAAAGGAAATCACTAATGGAGGAGCTGTCCATTTAGCCACACTGCGCGGTGACAGTATCCTAGGGTATGTTAATGGTAGCCGGTTGAAACCGTACCGGACCAAATGACTATATGGCCGACGTAGCTGTATGGGGTGGCATACATCGGAAGATAAACACACGCAAACCTGTTATACGTGTAGGGGTCACTCGTAGGCCTGGAAGCCCGAGGAGGTGCGCTAGGAGCGTAAGGGTTGATCGCAGGTTTGGAAGCTTGGGGAAGTGTGATGGGTGCACAGGGGTAATACACAGCTATGAAAACTAGCTGTTGGAACAGTAAAACTCGGTAAAAAAAAAATTTTACCATTGAAATGAGCGGGCAGTCGGCAATTAATGCGGCGATTTCTGGAGATTTTTTATCATTTGTGTGATGGTAAATTTATGATAAGCCTCATCCAATCGTTGGTTTATAGCCAAGGCTATAAAAGCATAAGGGTAGATCAGAAGTGGGTTCCATGCATCTTGAACAATTTGTGCTTTGCAAAATTCTGTGATTATTGCACTCTGTTAATGTCTGGGCGGGCTACCCCTTCTAATAGTAGCGATCCAAAATTTATCTTCCAAGCAAGAATGACTGCAACTAATCCAGCTCAATCATCGTAGACCGTGGTCTCCATTGATGAAGTTGAAGAGGTCACCCCTAAGGTTGAAGAGGTTGTGTCCATCCCAACCAAGGGGAAGTAGGTTGAGAAAAATAAGGGTAAAAGGAAATGCCAGGAGCGAGGGCAGGGGAGGGCTGCGAAATGGGCTGGAGGGAATCCATGCACCTCCGCTCGAAATGTAAAGTCCCCCCTAACTGTGCCCTAGGCACGTTTTCCTAACCCATCAAAGAGACCGCTGTCTGCTCAAGAAGAGGCTCGGCTCGCTAAACCAATCACTTGGCTGCCACCCTATGTCTGGCCTCGTCGGCCCTCGGTGTGCACACCTAAGAACCCGGAAGGAATGCGTGCATACCTGCAAATGCCGCTGATTCCGGGTGAGGTCCCCATAATTGGAGAATCATTTGGAAAACTCCAATCAATAAAATTTGACGATCACGACCTGGCCAACCTGGAAGCTTTCCTAGAATTGGCACCTGAATTGTACCTGGAAAGAGTACTGGAAGACGACCTGCTACGGGTTGTCCCAATGTCGTGGGCGAGCGGGCTAGTAAAATCATGTTTACTCAACTTGCTGCAAATGCCTCATTTTGGCCGGTACAACATAACTAACTGAGTTTTGTGATAGCTGCTAGCCCTAGTCCACGATGGAAGCTTATGGATCCGGGATCGCATTCCCATTGATGCCACCCTCATTCACTGTATTATTGGTCTACCCATGGAAGGGATGAATCCCATGGAGTGCGTGAGTAAGAAGTATGAGCAACATATCGCTGATAAGGTGCGTAATGACTACAATGTGGAGCAGAACACTAGGGGGTTCCTATTTAACACCATCAGTGACCCTGGGGCGCGCATGGGTACCCTGTTGCTGGCATGTAAAATGATGTGCAAGTGCTAGGTTGCGACCATTCCTGATTATGTCATTCAGTTGGCTGGCTGATGCGAGAAGGGGGTCTGCTTCAACTGGTCCTAGTTCCTGTGTAACGAATTTTTGGAGAACGTAAACAAGGAACAGGATCACCGACGGACATTTACTCCTGGCTGCTACTCCTCATCGTGTTGGTCGCATGGGAAGCCCCTGAAGACTTGATCCTCCCTGAGCTCGAGCTAAATATGTGTGAGGGGGCGCGCTAACAAAATTTGTGGGATTCAAAGGATGAGCAACAAATTGAAGATAATAAAGTCTTCTGGGTCTTATTTCAGAGTAGGCTCGCAACAAAAATCCACTCACCAGTGATCTATGACAAGTACAAGAGTATCACAGCGTTCCAGGTCACAATCCAGAATGTGCATATCCGGGGCCATAAGGATCCGGCGTGGGTATCACTGCCATACATGGTTGCTGACGAAGAAATCGACCGACTCATTGCCACTTGGCCACCACACTAGAAATTGGGCTTCAAATCGGGTATAATTGACACTGCAGGTACGAGAACCAAGAAGAACACCTCGCCTGACACCACCAAAGAGACACCAGGACATAGCAAAGACGCTGAGAAGGGTGCGGATCCAGAGTCACAATAGGATCTGGACATAGAGGGTCTGGATACGTAGGGTGCTGACTCCCCATGTGGTACGAAGAGGATCGCCGACCCTCTTAAAGGCCAACAAAAGAAACAATGGGCCACAAAGCCTGGTAGGGAGACAGAAGTTACTTTGACCAAAGACCTGGAGCAAATCGAAAACATAGTCACCCTCACCTCAGAAGATAAATGGCTGGCTTTGGAAAAGCAGCAGAAGGCCACGATCGCTACACTCCAGTCTGAGCTCCAAGCTCTACAGCTCAAAACCGACACCCTACAGAAAAGAATGATTCAGACAAGGCCGATCCCAGCAACCAGCAGTGAATTGGTCATCATAACTGAGAGCTGCCTATGCCCCCTGTTGGGTGAAGCATTCATCTTGAGCCCGCCTGCGTTAGGTGCGCAAGTACAGGCCTGCACAAAGGTGCAATTATACTTGGCCTAACTCCTGCATGTACCACTGCAAGTCCTCCACATCTCACTCTTCGAGGAGATCCAGAACCGATACCGCCGGGTGCATCAACATCTCAGTACGGCTGAGTAGACGAGTATGGAAAAAACTGTTGAGGTGTCCCAAGCGCAGGCTGCATGCAACCTTGCCACCATGCAGCAGACAGAGTTGGAACGCCCAATCAGTAGGCTATCCGCAGATGTAAATGAGGATATCCTGGCTTCTGTTACCCCCCAGGCCAAGATTTAAGGGCTTTTTGCCACCCTAAAGGTGTCTATGACCAAGATTCAGAATGTCAAGAGAGAGATGGAGCAAAAGATTGCTGCCCTGTAGGCCAAATTGTAGCCCGAAACTCCACCTAAGGTAAGAGCCCAGCAAGTCGCACTGGTCACAGAGGCCACCAATGCCATTACAGCTTAGATCGCTCAGGGCACAAAATTTTTGGAGACAACTATGCAGCTGTGGTCTAAGGTGCAACGCGATCCTCTCTTGCATGAAATCACCCAAGAGTTGCGCCAAAAGGAGGAAGAGTTAGAGAAAATGGAAGCTACAATGCCCACAATGGTCCCCGCTCAATGCCTAACACGACTGTGTACCAGCCACGGACCTAGGGATGATCTCGAAGAGCTCCTCCACAAAAAGAAGGTTCTTAGTGACCACCTTAAGCCATGGGCCGATGAAGCCCTAAATCTCTCTCAGGAAGTGGATGTCGCAGTTAAGAAAATGAACCAGACCTTGGAAAACGTCATTGCTGCTACATAAGGCCCAACTTTGCAGAAGTTGGTGGATATTTCACAAAACGCTGATGCACAGAGCGAAGGAGTATTTCCCCCTATGGTTGATGTGATCAAGCAGCTTCAGGTGAAGATGCAAACCCCACGGCTGCTGTGACTCGGAGCGAGTCACAAGATTGTGTTGGGGGCCTATTGGAACGGGCTTCCCTACGCTGCGTTTTGATATAATTTTGTAATAGTCGATCTTGCATAGGGGTTTTTGGGTAGATAAAATCCCCTAATGTTTTGTAATGGGTTAAAGGGTGTCTCTAGGGTCTGAAAACCACGGTTTGCGGACCATCAGATAACTAAGTCTACGATGTTATAAATAGATAGATAGTTGGGTCTAGTAGGTAAGTAAGAAGTAAGATTGATGATAAGTGCGAATCATTGAGATATGTCTTGGGTTGTTTTGGGTAAGGACTCCTGCTGTCTGTGTGCGCGGAGATCCTCAGTCCTATTGTGTGCGGACCTTTCTAGGCTATGTGCACGGAGATCCTCAGTCCTGTTATGTGCGGACCCCGCTAGGCTGTGTGCGCGGGATGTGTTTGGGTTGTAAGTGGGTCTTTGGATATTAATTAATGCGAAATATATTTGAAGTATATTTATGCTATTTGGATTGATCGTTTTTATTACTAAAGTACATCCGTGTTATTTATTTAAGCTACGAATGTATCTGTAATCTGGAATTAGCTGTGATTATAATGTTCTGTAATGGTAATTGCTGATGCGCACGTGGATGCAAACGTATTGATCAGATCTGCTAATGATAGTAGCTTTGTTATGGTTGTGTGTTGATTATACTTGCGAATAGACTCATTCTGTGCGAACTTGATAGTTGCAACTGTAGATCTGCCTTGATTACCTACTCTCTCCCAGGGTGCAGAAACCTGGTTCCAGCACCCTCCCATACTACTTCGAGTGAGACCTTGGCCTGCGAAATTAGGTCATTGCCGTAAGGGCCAGTAGTATAGGGGTTTGTTGGCAAACCTTGTAGAAATTATATAATTGATATGTTATACATTCGAGATTCTCCTTATCACACACTATTTGACTTCATGCACAATACATAATCTCTTCTACCATTTATCATTAATTGCGGAAATAAAAGCAATTGCATGCACACATTAAAACCATAAAAATTCACACATATGAACACAGTAATTTATGGGAAAGCTTAAAGCTGAAAACCCCCATCTATTTGTATATTATATGTCATATAGATCATGTAACAATCATCATACAAAGCTCCTCACAAGCTCTCGGTACAATCTCCAATTTCTACACACTAATCAGGTCCGATCTAGCGAATCTCATGCTCCAATCTCTGCCACCTGCTAGCTTGCCTCTATTACGCAATCACTGCTAAAGAATGGCTCTGAATGAACTTGAATTGGTCCAGCCTTGCTCACGCAATCCTCATTGGCATCTCCAACCACTGTGTGTTTCAAATCATGCAACACTATAGTCACAACTGATAGTCTCATTGCTCTTTCACCTACCTCTTCACTGGTCTCCACTGAAACTGTCCATGAAATGTAGTTAACTAATGTATTCTTTAGTTGATTAATGAGTTAATAATTAGTGAATTAATTAATAATTAATTCACACCACTCTCACTAGTGTATCAATCAGTTAGACTAGATACAACTAGCTCAACGATGTTTAACTCAGTTAAACTGAACACAACTCCACCAACTACCTCAATAACTCCACCAAACTCTGTCACATGAGTTCTAACTAAAGTCTCCATGCAATAGCTCCACTTAACCCTCAGGAATAGCATAATTCCTTCTGTCAGCGCCTGTGCCACATCTGTGCACTTAACTGAAGTGCTCCAAGAGAATAAGATAATGTTTATAGTCCAAATATTATTAAGACATAATAATATTCGACATATCTAATTTTAGACTGGCAATATAAAAATAGATTCCGCCCAATGTGTCTAAAAATAGAATTCCATCTATTTTTCCATCTTGAACAACCATCCACAAATAGCATCCTGCAACTCATAGAATATGATCGACATGTCTAAAAATAGACATAGTCAAAAAATAGACTTGCGCCAAAAATAGCTTGCGGGCCCACTTAGTGAAGGTGAATCTTTTCACTAAGCTCATCATCTTGTTGCAATCTCAACACTCCCTCTCAAAAATATAGGGATTATCTGCCACCCCGATCCTACCCCTGTGGTATTCGAATTTGCTCCTGGTGAGCGCCTTCGTCAAGATATTAGCATCCCGATCCTCCGTAGGAATGTAAGAAAGTAACATGATCTTCCGCTGCACACAATCTATGATATGATGATACCAGATGTCAATGTGTTTATATATATCATGAAATAATCGATTAACCGAGAGTTTGATGCAACTCTGATTATCACAATATATCACATTAGGATCTAAGTGTGAACCGAACAACCTGACCAGGATCTTCCTCATCCATATAGCCTCGCATGTAGCCAAACTTGCTGCCATATACTCAGCCTTCGGTGAACTGAGTGCCACGGATCTCTACTTCCTGCTGTACCAAGAAACCGCTGTAGACCCGATACTGAAAATCCCTCCAGATGTGCTCTTTCTGTCTGTTGGGCTTCCTGCCAAATCTGCATCCGTGAAGCCACACAGCTTCACCTCATCCGACTGTCTGTACCATAATCCATATCCCGATGTGCCTCTGAGATATCTCAATACATGATTTCCTGCCTTCCAAAAGAGCCTGGTAGGCTTAACCATAGCTTGTGAAAGCTGGTTAACATCGTAGCATAAGTCAGGTCGTGTATTGACTAGATACATAAGCGACCCCACCAACTGTCGGTAAATAGTGGCATCCATTACCTCTGCCGATGTAGCATCCTCTTTCCTCCATCCACCAGGAAGAGGAGTGTTGATAGGCTTGCAGCCTTGCATGTTGAACTTCTCCAGTATCTCCCGGGCATACTTGCCTTGAGACACAAACAATCCATCACTGCGTTGCAAAATTTCCAATCCCAGAAAATAATGAAGGAGGCCCAAGTCCTTCATCTCAAACTCCTTTGCAAGATCAGCCTTGCATGAGTGTATCAACTGTTCATCACCTGTCAGAATCAAATCATCTACATAAAGTACAATGATCAGCAACTTACCCTCCACCACAATCTGGTATAGGTTCAGATCCGCCTCACTCTTGGAGAATCCAAGTCTGGTGAAATAACTGTCTATCTGTGTGTACCAAGCACGAGGTGCTTGTTTCAACCCATACAACGCTCTTTTGAGCCTGTACACATGTGACTTGCTGCTGAAGATCTCGAAACCTTCGGGTTGCTCTATGTATACCTGCTCCTCAATGACTTCGTTGAGGAATGCAGTCTTCACATCCATCTGATGAATGTGCCACCCCATCTGCGCTGAGAGAGAAAGAATCATCCGTATGGAAGAATAGCTTGCGACAGGTGCAAAGGTTTCCTCATAATCGATCCCCTCATTCTGTGAGAAGCCTCGGGAAAAAAATCTTGCCTTGTAATTCTCCACACTCCTGTCAGCATCTTGCTTCACTTTGTAGATCCATCTCGAACCTACCACTGATTTCCCTTCCGGCCTTGGGAAAATATCCCATGCATTGTTTCTGACAATCAAATCATACTCTTCCACCATGGCATCTACCCATGCAGGTTCCTCCACAGCTTCCTCGAAAGAGGATGGCTCTGTCACGATACACTTGCTCATCATAGCCATGTATCCAGTATATCGGCCAGGTGACTGTCTTTGTCTGCGCTTTGATGTAGGTGCTCCTACAATATTCTCTGCATCAAGATTCAGTCGCTCAGCTTCTGTAGTGCGCTTCCTCCCTCTGATGGTTGATGCTACATGAGTGGTTTCTTCCACTCCATGAACCTCCTCTTGTGGCTGATCCACATCCTGAGGCTCATCCTTAGGAACTAATAGCTCCTCATCTACATGCAAGTGTGGCTCCCTCTCAAGCGAACACTTCATGGCTTTCTTCTCATGAAATTTGATATCCCGTCGCACAACAGTCTTCCGACTGTCTGGAAAATACACACGATAGTTGTGGGGTGTATCAGTGTACCCAAAAAATATCCCAACCTCTGCAGTCGGCTCCAGCTTCTTCCTTTCATCCTTCGTCACATGAATGTAAATAAGTGAGCCAAAAATCTTCAAATGAGAAATATCAGGCTTCTTACCAGAAAACACCTCCTCGGGTGTACTCATGCTAAGTATCCTATGCGAACAACGGTTTTGCACATAAACTGCAGTATTGCATGCCTCAGCCCACAAGTGTATGGGAAGGCCCTGATCATGCAACATCACCCGTGCAACACCCACGATCATTATGTTCTTTCGCTCTGCGACCCTATTCTGCTGTGGGTTATGAGGCGCTATGAGCTCTCTTCAAATTCCTTCTGTGCTGCAAAAGTCCTTGAATTCGCCAGAGATGAATTCACCACCATTGTCACTCCTAAGAGCCTTCACCTACTTCCCCGACTCTTTCTCAACCAATGCCTTGAACTCACAGAACTTTGAGCATGTCTCGCTCTTCTTCTGCATGAAGAAGATCCAGCACTTACGAGAAAAATCATCAACAAAGATCACATAATAGCTGTGCTTCTCTGTTGAAGCTACTGAGAAAGGTCCACACACGTCTGTGTGAATTCTCTCAAGGATCATCGTGGCGCGACTATCCTTCTCGTGAAAGGTGGCTTTCACAAATTTTCCCAAAGTACATCCCTTGCACTGATCTGACTACGCAAGTGTACCTTTGGGAAGCCCGGTAGAAATTTGCTGCAAAATTTTCAAAGCACCATGGTGAAGATGGCCCAATCTCTTGTGCCATAGCTCGCCCTCATCCCGACTCAACACTCATTCTGCCTTGCCTTCCATTGCTGCACAGCCATCTACCTGCAATTGATAAGGGTTCTTAACTCGAACCCCTATCCTCCGGGTTTCACCAGTTTCCTTACTGCACAGGAAAGCCTTTCCCTCACTAAATACAACATCATATCCCCAGTCTTCCAACATCGCCACAGAGATAATATTATTCTTCAATCCTAGAATATGCATGACTTCCTTCAATGCGAAGGGTTTACTAGAATCCCTCTCAAAGGAAATGGTCCTGATACCGGTCGCACTGTATCTACCATCATCGCCCATCTCGATGTGCACTTCAAGATCTTTCTCATCCAGATCAGTAAACAAATCTTTGTCTCTGGTCATGTGAAAAGACGCACCACTGTCAAGAAACCACACTGAACCCATCACACTTGAGACCAAGCATGCGATCAATGAAAAATCCAGCTCAAACTGCGAGGCTAATCCCTCTCCAGCTACAGAGCTAGCAGCCTGCTTATTTTTCTTCTTCTGTGGACAATTAGTGGAGTAATGTCCGTGTTGGTGATAGTGAAAGCACTTCACCTTGGACATGTCCTGCTTCTTGAATTTCACACCAGATTTAGAAGCATTATTCTTGCTCTTCCCCTTCCTTTCTTTGGCAGCCAAAGTGAAATTTTCTTAATCTGCATTCTTTGATGAAGATCTGTCCCTGGTACTCCGCCTTATCTCCTCCTACACAAGATCCGACCAAATTCGCTCCCATCCTGGCAGTTTCTCCCGACCATTGACAGAGTCCTGATAGGAATGCCAAATCTTCAGAAGCCCAAGGAGATCCAAGCTCACCAAGTCCTCGTCATCTACAGTAACCCCCACACTTCCCAGCTCAACCTTGCACTGGACAAACTTTGTGAGTTACTTGGGTATACTGTCGCCTTTCTCCATTTTTATATTCCTGAGCTTATCCTTGAGCGCCAAATTCCTCTGCTCGCTCTTGCTTTGGAACAAATCTGTCAAAGCTTTCCACATCAAGAATGGAGAAGCTTTACCATGAAGGCTGGACACTATGTGATCCTTCACACCTTCCAACAGAATCCTTTGACATTTTGCTGTCTTCTTTTTCCATGCGTCAAGTGCGGTAGCATCGCTAGAAGCAGGTTTTGGAATTTCTGCATCTATGAACTCCTTCAACCCATTGTCATCCAATACCGCCTCCATCCTGTCCTTCCATGAAATATAATTCTAGCTACCCTTAAGGGCATACTCCTATCGAAATCCGTTGAAAGACATCTCAACTTCGACACTAAGAAAACACTACTGCAAATTCGAATTCCACCAGCACAAAACTCAACCGCTTCAATGTTTTGCAATTGCTCCAATGATCAATATCACTCTGATACCATGTAGAAATTATATAACTGATATGTTATACATCTGAGATTCTCCTGATCACACACTATTTGACTTCATGCACAATACAGAATCTCTTCTACCATTGATCATTAATTGCAGAAATAAAATCAATTGCATGCACACATTAAAAACATAAAAAATCACACATATGAACACAATAATTTATGGGAAAGCTTAAAGCTGAAAACCCCCAACTATCTGTATATTATATGTCATAGAGATCATGTAAAAATCATCATACAAAGCTACTCACAAGCTCTCAGTACAATCTCCAATTGCTACACACTAATCAGGTCCAATCTAGCAAATCTCATGCTCCAATCTCTGCCATCTGCTAGCCTGCCCTCTACTGCACAATCACTGCTAAATAATGGCTCTGAATGAACTCAAATTGGTCCATCCTTTCTCACGCAATCCTCATTGGCATCTCCAACCACTGTGTGTTGCAAATCATGCAACACTATAGTCACAACTGATAGTCTCACTGCTCTTTCACCTACCTCTTCACTGGTCTCCACTGAAAATGTCCATGCACTGTAGTTAACTGATGTATTCTTTAGTTGATTAATGAGTTAATAATTAATTCACACCACTCTCACTAGTGTATCAATTAGTTAGAATAGATACAACTAGCGCAACTATGTTTAACTCAGTTAAACTGAACACAACTCCACCAAACTCTGTCACATGAGTTCTAACTAAAGTCTCCATGCAATAGCTCCACTTAACCCTCAGGAATAGCGTAATTCCTTCTGTCAGCTCCTGTGCCACATCTGTGCACTTAACTGAAGTGCTCCAAGAGAATAAGATAATGTTTATAGTCCAAATATTATTAAGAGCTAATAATATTCGACATATCTATTTTTAGACTAGCAATCTAAAAATAGATTCCGCCTAATATGTCTAAAAATAGAAGTCCATCTATTTTTCCAACTTGACCAACCATCCACAAATATCATCCTGCAACTCATAGAATATGATTGACATGTCTAAAAATAGACATAGTCTAAAAATAGACTTATGCCAAAAATAGCCTGCGGGCCCACTTAGTGAAGGCGACTCTTTTCACTA
Organism: Pinus albicaulis; assembly: GCA_034641835.2. Classification (NCBI taxonomy): domain Eukaryota; kingdom Viridiplantae; phylum Streptophyta; class Pinopsida; order Pinales; family Pinaceae; genus Pinus; species Pinus albicaulis. Next base: position 1,640,131,612 of record CM076582.1, read on the forward strand.
TGCTCATCATCTTGTTGCAATCTCAACAAACCTTAACCTCCGAACTTGGGTCAGGAACCCTCAATCCAACACAATGGTTGGTGGTCGATGTGTATGATGGTTTCCTTTCCCATCAAGTGGTGTTTCTACTTTTTCACACTTTGAACCAATGCATAAATCTCTTGTCATAAGTAGGATATTTAATCACTTAACCATTGAAATTTTCAGAATGAAATGAAATGGGATTACAATGTTGCATAAGGACTGCGCCCATGGCATATTTTCTTGCATCAGTTTGAATCTAAAAGGGTTGTCTTAATTCTGGTAGTGCAAGTACTGGGGCTGAAATGATGTTCTCTTTCAAAGCATCAAATTAATTTTGTTTCTTTCCTCCCCACTGGAAGACATTTTTCACACTAGTCAATGCATGCAATGGAGTTGTGATAGAAGATAAGTTAGAAATAAACTTCCTCCAATATTGGGTTTCTCCCAAAAAAATTCTTACGTTAGTGACTGTCTTGGGCGTTGCCCAATTCAAAATGACCTCAACCTTAGGGCGGTGTATCTTGAACTCACCTCCTCCAATAATATGCCCTAATTACACCAAAGAAGTTTTACCAAACTCACATTTTGACATCTTCAAAAAAAAAATGTTCTTTCCTTAAGACATCAAGTACCTTTCTTACATTCATGACATGTTCATCAGGTGATTTACTGAAAATCAAGGTATCAATTAAATATACTATGAAAAAATCATTAGGAAATGGACTCAAGAGATCATTCATCACACACATGAAGGTAGCAAGAGAATTACATAAACCAAAAGGAATAATAAGCCATTCAAACAAACCTTGTTTTGTCTTGAATGTTGTCTTCCAAATGTCACCTTCAACAATTTTAATTTGATGGTAACCACTCCTTAAGTCCAACTTAGTAAACTAATTTACATATTTCAATTGATCAAGTAAATCATCTATTTTAGGAAGTGGATAATAGTTCTTTACCGTATTTTTGTTCAATGCACAAAAATCCACACACATGCGCCATGTTCCATCCATCTTTGGCACCAACGCAATAGGTGACCCGCATGGCGAAGTACTTGGTCATATGATCCCTTTGTACAACAACTATTGAATTTTCTTTTTGGTTTTAGCACTCTCCATCACCGACATCCTATACATGCCAATGTTAGGAATAGGACAATCTTGCTGCAACTGTATTTCATGCTGGATTCCCCTCTTGGGAGGTAATCCCTTTGGTTCCTAAAACATATCATTATTTTTATTAACCACTTCAATCAAATCAGATTTAAAATTTGGATCACAACCTTGAAATTCTTCATAATCAACATCATTCCTTGGTTTAATCATAAGAAGCACAAAATTCTTGCTTGAATTCACTAGTATTTTCGTTTGCCTTACATTAACTAATGAAAGATTTAGTTTATTGTGATGAGCTCTCATGATATACTCCACACCATATTTTAACAAGTGGTACTTGTTTTGATGGTGATATAAGACAAATTTTCTATCATGGAGGTAAGGACTACACACAAAAAATTCCTGAAATTTCAATTGGTACAACATCTACTTCAAATTCGTTAATGAAGTTTGTTGTGATTGCAAACCGAAGAATACACTTTCTTGTTACCTATAAATTTTTGTTCTTGCATATCCAACCCAATGAATATGATTTTTGATGTGGAATGGTTTGAAGATTAATTTTCTTGACAAAGTCTTTAGATGTTATGAAACTCACTCCAAAAATAGAAGAAAAGAGAGATTAAAACCTTAGAAATCATCCACTTCAAGGGGGCAACCTTCTTTACATTACATAAATGAAAAAATCTTGGATTATTCAAATGAAAAAACTTCCTTTCTATATATGGGAGTCCATGGGGTCACAATATAATCCTAGCCGACCTAACAATAATAATATAAGGGCTAATAATAGCAATAGTGGGGTTTTATGGGGCACAATAATAAAAATATGGGTGTTATCACTGGAAAATAGGACAAGTAAGGATGGCATTATTTAATGTCAGGCAGAAGGATTTACAGGGCTGAGAGACATTATAGAATCTAAAGTGTTTAAAATCATCTAAGGTCTGAAAATAAAAATCAAATTGCGCACAGGAAGAACCAGTCAAATGTGCCTTTGTGCGCAAAATTATTTGATAAGCGTGCCTTTGTGCTCCTTTTGCTCAAAAAGGCGCGCAATATTGGAAGTGGCTAAAGTCACTTTCTGTGACCACAAGGCACACTCCATGACATTGATTCAACACTTGAAGCTACCTAAGGACAACCGCCCAAGCCTCCTTAGGACCTCAAGGGAGCACACAATGGAATAAATGTGGCACGTAATGGAATCACCCTCCTCTCTTGGGTCACTATAGACCACAATGTACCAAGAGAAGGAAGGAGGATTTGAATTCTACTATAAAAGGCCACCAAGAGATGAACAATAGGAGAGCACATTGTTATGCTGGCCAGAATTTCTCCAAGAAATACCAGCAGTGTGTGATCCAGAGTAGAGATAAAGGGGACTCAGTTGTTTACCATCTAACAACTCCAGTCCACCATAGTAGGGAGAGGGAGACTTTGCACCAAGGCAGCTTGGAAGTAAAGACATCCTTGCATCGAGACTTGGAGCTCCATAGTTCCAAGGCCCCCTTGGCAAGTGGGTTAAAGTTTCATCTTGATTCCTACCAGCACTCAATAAAAGGGGACGTAAGCGCTGTCGTTTGGATTATTGAAGTTGTTTGACTCTATTTAGAGATTTTGTTTTAGTTTTAGTTTTTGTGTTTGAATATGCATGCTATTTCTCTATCTAGTATGTTTATGTTCTAGCATGTTCCATTAATTTTCTTGACTCCATCTATTTTATTCCTGTGACCAATAAATTAAGAGGGAAAAACCAACCCTCTTAAGCAAGTGTGATTTGGTACATTTGTGCACCAAACACACAAACAAAGGATTGGTGACTCCACTAACTTTTATTTCCAAGTTTATGTGGTTGTGCCTTTTTGCAGAGACCTTCGTTTTTGCTGTGGAGTTGGGCCGGAATTTCCCCATTTCTCTCGTTCATTGCCTAGTTAACCCTAGTGACATACTGAAGCAGAAGATCTCCCAAAAATTACTCTGCAGGAAAATTGCGCGCATTTCTCACAGACAAGTGCGCCCTAATGCGCGCGTTAAGAGGTGACCCGCGCGAAAAAAATCACACCTGTTTCAACCTTTTGCTCGCAAAAACCAGAAGTGGAATTTTCTCCACTAATTCCATCTTTTCCTTCTTGTAAAAGTGACTGGCAGCCCATAAGACATTTGCCAGTACTAGTTGAGGTGCCCCGTAACTTGCTAAAGCTCACTCGTAGCTTCTTTTATTAGTCTACGTGTTAGTTTTATTTCAAGTTGATTTTTCAAAGTTAACACATAGTTTAAGTAGGAGGAAAATTAACTTGAATTCCGAAATAATTTAAGTTTTGCAAATTTATGTACCAAAACACCTAGGTAATTAACCAAAGTAAGTGGCCCAAGTCCACGCATGCTTAGTTAGTTCCTTTTTCTTGTGTAAAAGTCATCAATTTAATTCAATTTTTGCATTAGGTTTTCGGGACAAGGATCGAATTGTCGATAGAAGAGAAAGTAATCTTTGTTGAATTTGCACGCTCCAATGATCCTAGGCAAGCATATGAACACTCTCTATTCACAACTCACCATATCGCTATAGCTGATCACATAGATTAACGAGGAAGAATTGAAAGCGGCCCATATCCGCGCATGTTTTTATTTTGAGCATGGAACAATAGAACATAGTTTAAATAGGGGATTTTGAAAATGATCATCGCATATCCACATGTTCAAACTATGTTATTGTTCACTTTTTTCTCACACACATCCACACACCCTAATTAAATTGAATACGCCTAAAACTAACTTAACAAAACTCACTAAATTCTCCCCATAGGAGCCACAAAAGAATTTATAATCGAAGTTAGGATCAAGGGTGTATGCATCCAATAAGCCGCCTTGGTCATTCTTCATCTTGAAACATATAAGTTGACTATTTAGGGTGCTTTTAAATCCACCTATCAGCCCACCGAAAAGAAAACCCGAGCGTGACAGAGACCTGATTCAGAGGGGGTTAGGCTTAGGCACAGTGCGTGTGATATCAATTTGGGCTGCCTGACCCAACTGATACTCGGTACTATTATTTGAACTACCAAGAAGCCCAATACTCAAACGCTCACATGAGATGGTGGTACTTAGTGACAAAAATTAGGGCATCCTTTTCCTATAGGTGACGGTGCAAGAAAGCACTAGATCCTCTACCCTTACCTTGGTGGATTTTCTTCGGTTGACTGGGGGAGTCACCAGTTCTTTTAGGATGTTGTGCCAGAATTCAGAGGATATCTTCTCAAGGCCCAGTTATATTTGAGTGAGTGAGGATGATTAGCTCTTCTAGGATTTGAGTATTATACACAAAAAAAAACCATATTATTTGACTGACTGATCACATATGATTAATCTAAAGGGAAAATTTACTTTATTTTCGCTTTGTTTTATGTATGTGATCGGAATTTTACTTTGATTATAATCTCTATCCTGTCATATATTTCCAAATCCATACCTAGTCGACGTGAGAATGGACCCAATGGGACCTCGTTGATCTAGACGTTTTTTGGACCTCCCCCCATTACCGGGAGGGGTTCCAAGTCTTTCTCTATTTAGGCATCAAAGATGTAACACTGCCACCCTTATTGGTTCATCCTTTATCGGGGAATATTTATTTGGGAACCCAAGTCGGTCTCCCAACGCCACACTGGTGAACACCCCCACAGGGTCACCACACACCACTCCTCCCACAACCCCTAGCGGGCAAAGGAGTGCTACCCATTTAGGAATATAGTTGAATGCACAGAAGGGTACATCGCAGAAAAACCCTATCCCTAACTAGAACATCGTGTTTTCACAAGTTGCAATGGCTACAACCTCACAGTCACCTTTTCTAGCTTTGTTAAATCTACCAAATTTAACCAAGTTGACAAATGACCCCATTGCATGCAACCCCATATGGCCTCCCATGCCCACGAAGCTCCCTTCAGACATTCCAAAATTTGAAGGGAAGCAAGTGGAATACCACAAAAATCATGTTATGACCTTCCACCTATGTTGTTCGTCGAACAACATCGTTGATGATACTATTCGACTAAGACTGTTTCAATGCACTCTAACTAGAGTGGCAACGAAATGGTATGTGGAGTAATCCTCTGCTACACATGGAACCTTTAGCACCCTCTCCACTGCATTCTTGACCTTATTTCAGTTACCCATCCACCATGATTCCGGAATGGAATTAATGACCCACTTTAGGCAAACACCCGCCATCCATATCTCAGACCATCTCCATGAATGGCAGCGACGTTGTAGTTTGTTCAAAGCCAAAATTGACGATCGAGTTCTGTTAGACCTGTTCCTGAAAATTCTCATCGCAGAGATTTCGAAGGATGTGGTGTAGCAAAATCCCATATCCGAAGAGGATGCCATCAATAAGGCCCAAGAGCTTGAGCTGATCTATATGCAGTCAGGGTATATTTACAATATCTTGCTGAACGCCCCATGCCTAGAAACTTACAAAGAGTTTCGAGGCGCGTCAAACTCTGCAGAGAGTTTAATTGGGTCAATGACCCAAATTCACCCAAGAAATAGTGCTCAATGCCTCAGTTACACATATGATTATACCCAGAACATACCACAACCCAACTACCAAAGTCATCGCATGCCTCCGCAAAATTTGACCAGTAGGGCGTTGTTACACAGTATTTTGTCACCATCCCTACAATACCCATCCCGAACATTGGAGGACCATTTCAATGACTTTTGTGTATTGTCATACCTTGCAAAAAGTGTCATTTTATCCCTTGGCATGTCAAGAAAATTTCCTCTGTTGATCATTCCTGAAGCAGGCTCTCAAAAACACATGATTTTGGGTCGGTGCTAGTAGGCAGTTGTGGCCTCCCTCCCATAGATAAATTAATGCTAGGCCTCACGCCCATCGACGCTCTGTCTCAGTGGACTACCTACACCGAGTTTTTTTTGGAAAGTTTTTTAAAATAGAAGTGAAGTTTCCATGCCTAACAACTTCGTGAGCAGAGTCATCATGGTTTTTTCGACTGAATAACATCGAAGTCCTCCCTTTGGCTTCCTATTTCCTATAGTTGAGAAACTCCCCGAAGGATAAGGCCTCCCTTCCACCTTATGAGGGATCCTAAACCACCTCCTCCTCTCCTATAAATACTTCCTTCTCACATAGTTTCAGCTAGCTGAATAGTCCTCACTGTAGCTAGTGTGAAGAAGAAGGCAGAGAGGAATCCATTATCGAGAGAGAGTTTAGGCCCATTTCCTCACCAATTCCTATCCTCGACGAATGCTTGAGATGCACTTGACTAAACCCATCGAAGGAGGCTACAATTTCAAGGCATTAAGGTTGTAATCTTCTTTTCTCTATCATTAATACATAACTAGTTTTTTGGTTCCAATTTTGTGTTCGATAATATGAAAAATGTTTGATTCTCCTTGACTAATCGAATATTTGTGAATGAAAGTATGTTTTTGTATGTTGTCACCATTCACTTGATCCTTGTGCAGGTACACAAACATTATTACTTAAGGACCGCAACCTGTGAAGACAAAGATCAGCGGATCGCTGCTGCAAACGATAACAATAGCGTTGGACTAAGGTAGGCCATCTATCCCAACTCGTTTTCATTCATAAGATAGGATTCCTAAAGTCTAGCTTGTTCCCTTGTTGCTAGACTCACCCTAGGGCTAGAGGGATCGCCTCTGTCCACAGAGGGGATTTACCTGCGCAACAAGTTGGCGACTCCACTAGGGATCAATGTGTTTTGTCGTCTCTCATTGTTCGTCTAATATTTGTCTTGTCTGTTCGACTTTGGTTGTTTTATTTTTTTTCTGCTTTTTTATTCATGTTTGAATGTTTTCAACCATCACATTCAGTCTCAGAGTGTCAAGTCTGACCTCTTCTTAGTGGTTTTTTTCTTTTTCCGTAGTTTTTTGGCTCGACTCTACTATTGCTTGAACAATCGTGCTGATTGGTGCTTGTTGCCTTTTTCACAGGCGCGCCAACCTCTTTTTAGCGCGGATTATAGCTAGACACACACGCCAAATCCTGTAGGTTAAAATTTTAGCCTTTTCCCTGAGTTTTGTTAGTTTCTCTTACCTCGGGGTTGGATTTTCATCTTTCAATTGGTCTATTGGAATTACTTTGACTCTCTTGTCTCGTTCTTCTCAGCCGTTTGTCCCTCATCTAATTAGTGGAGTTTGTCATCCTAGGGTTTCTAGGTGCCTCGTGCTGCTTGTTCGGCTACCTCCTCACTGAAACTTCTGAGTTGAGTTTGATTCAGTCTGGTCTTTATCTTTTCAGTTTGTTGACTGATTGTCTTATTTTTCCTTTCGGTTCTACGTGCCATTGAGTTGTTGAATGATCATTTTTGTGTTCGTTCAACTCTCTATTTGTCACCTTAAGCATAGATTACATTTCTCACTGAACCAGTTTGAAAGGCATCTTCTTGTTTGAGAGAATGCATATCTATTTTGAGTGTGTTTGATGTTTGTCTTGGACTAGTATCTTTGTTTTAGATCATTTCATTCGCATTGCTCAAAACTAGTGTCTATTTTTATTTTTAGTGTAATAATGCATTTTGCTTCTCATTTATCTATAAAGACAAAATTTGCATTCTTTCTCTTAGTCGTAAAATGAAAAATGTTCTTTTGCATTAGTAGCTTTTAGTGAAAGAGGAAAGAGATTTTTGTTTTTTCTTTGGTCGTCTTAGACACATTAGTGAAATTATTCTTGTGTTCGATTGATTGCTGCTTCGTTATGAACTACTATCCCTCTCTTAGCTAGTTGTTCATCGAATGGGAATGATTTTCTTTTGCACATAGTTGTGAATTAATGATTCAAGATTACATTCGGTAAGGCCTTGAAACTGCAACATTAATTCAAGATCAACTTTAAAATGAATTCAATCAACCTAAGGAAGCTTTGAAACCTAACGCACACATTTAGAGGACTAGGCTAATGACGTGTTCTGGCGTCGTTAAACCTAGTAGTTTTTGTTCGCCATCTGGCATTAGAAAATGCTAGTACGGACTTGTGCTCCCCATACCGTCGAGAATATAAAGGGAGACCCTCATAGGTTGCAATATTTTATCCATAGGAAGCCAATTCTACTGCCCTGTAACCGTGATACACTGAACACAACATTCGGGGAGACTTCCTGCACGTACGTTAAGTCCTTGTTCATTTCTCTTTCATTTGACAACAAAGGTGTCTATTGCAGTTCACGGAAGCTTGGTACACACGCACCCTCTTGTTTAAATTTCCTGAGTAGTCATTTTGGTATTTTCGTGACTCTCTAAAATTTAAAATATCATCGAGCACTTGTCCTTTTGTGCTCGTTCAAACTGAAAGTGACTAGAGTCACCATTTTGCCTATTTATCGACTCTTAGAATATGAAAATGCAGAGTTTCATTTCAGTGTTTTAAAATTAACTTCCCACGAAATATTCTTGGTTAAAGTTATATTCCTTAGTGATTCTTTAGGTTTGATTCAAATGGAAACGTTTCCAAAGTTCACTAACCAAGGAATCCCCTCAGATGGGAATCCTGGTCCTTTTATTTCATTCGGGAATGTTGGCACCCCATATATGGTAATGTTGTCCCTCCCGAGATTAATCATTGGTATGCTAGTTTGGTTATTTTCAACCCCTATTGTGTCGAATATACCAACTGTCTCTCAACCGAGTTCTCCTTCGCCTGAACCATGTCAACCCCATGTTGATATTAAGATTGACCCCTCACCTTCTTTTCTTGTTTTTTCACCTTGTTCTTCCTCTTCGCCTGGTTAAAGTATGGATTCTAGTAACCAGGTGGCTAAGAAAAAGAAGAAGAAGTCGAATGAGAAGAAGGAAAATAAGCTAGGGAGGGAATCAACAACTATTTCTACCCATGCAGCTAATATCGAGAAACCTCCCACTCCGTCTAGGAAAGTCAAATTCCCTTGCAAGCTCTGTAAGGGCGACCACCTTCTTAGAGATTTCCCTGGCATCCCTAAGGTGCTCAAATTATGGTCCGCCGGCCATCCGTCGTTTCCATCGACTTTTGGAGGTCGTGTTGGTGACACGTATTCATCTAGTAATAAGGATACTCGTAAGAAATAGGGTAAAATCAAAATTCCCTTTAAAATGTGTGAAGGGCATTATCCTGTTCACCTTTGTCCATACATGGATGAAGCCACGAAAGTGTTGGATAACCATATTGCTTTTGTGTCCTATCTTTCGGTTGGTTACCAGAAGCTTTCTTTGAGTCCTCCGCTATTTTCTCAAACGATAGGTCAAGATTCATCTTCGGTCGATCTTGCTCCCCCGGAAATTCAAAATCATGAATCCATTCCTGACCAACCATTGGTTGTGGAATCGGTCAATCTGATCCCGCATATGGTTCATCAAGTCTTTTCCATTGAGAGTGGATATCATACCCCATTAGGGAAATTTTGAGGTCTAAAATGGGCCTCCTAAGGAAATTATAAAATAATAGTGGAAAAAGCCAAATAAGATTTGATGACATCATAAAATTTTATGGGGAAAAGAGAAAAAACTACTTTTTCAACTCGTAATTTCAACTTATCTCCCAAATTTTTTACTCAAATTTCGAGTGGGAGTACTCATTAGATGAAAAATTTAATTCCTTATCTAATGAGTACCCATGTTGCATACTTTCGATGGACCCTGCTACACGAAAAATGAGAAATACATGAAAAATGTGATTACAATAACGTTTTTCATGTATTTCTCATTTTTAACGTAGTAGGGTCCATCGAAAGTATGCAACATGGGTACTCCTTGGATGAGGAATTAAATTTGGCATCCAACGAGTACTTCCGCTTGAAATTTGAGTTAAAAAATTGGGAGATAAGTTGAAAATACGAGTTGAAAAAGTAGTTTTATTATTTTATTATTTTTTAATCCTTTTACCCTTTTACTTACAAAATAGTGAATCATCCCCCATGGCTGACATCATCATCTTGAATCCTATTGGTTCTTATAAAATTTATTTTGGTTGTACATTTTTCTTAGGAGGCCCATTTTAGACCTCAAAATTCCCCTAATGCCTCACGTTATTCTTGTTCTTCAGATTCCTCGGAATTGGAGAAAGATCCTCCCGTCCCTGTGGTTCAGGAAGCTGCTCTTCCTGATCCCACATCTGTGGTCCAGGGGGGTGGTCCTCTTGCTCCCGTAACACAAGGTGATGAACATACTATTCCTGTGATCCCCCTTCCAAGTAGTTTGATCGCTTCTTTCGATTGGAGTCGATTTGCAGGATATCATCTTCCCGCTTATGTGCCCTTTGAGATCATGATGCAGACCTTCAATGTGGTCATGCCTAGCACAATTGTAGATTAAGGCGCATCTGTTATTATTCTGTCTTCAACTACTTGGCAAGATTTTGGTTCTCCATCGCTTGTGCTTGTTACGCAGAATCTGTTAGCTTTTAATAGAGGAACTAATCAACCATTAGGGATCCTCTCGAAGTTGCCTATCAATCTGAGAGGGAAAACTGCCTATATAGACGTGATGGTTGTTCCAAGCCCCTTGGATTTTAACTTACTGCTGGCGCGTGCCTAGAATTATGTCATGAGAGTGCTTGTATCTTCCGTCTTTCGTGTGATATGTTTTCCACTTGAAGGTCAGATCGTGACCATTGATCAACTTTCCTTCTTTGGTCCTAATATGACGTCTAGTCCACCATCATCCCTTCCTAGTCCTTACCCATCGGTTCTGTCTTCCCCGCCGCAGGATAATTATGTGGCCACTTGTTCATTTCCCTCCTCCAGTGATAGTGTCGTCGAGTACCATCTACTAGGGGCATTCGATCGCGATTTCCGAGATGTTGTTCTCCCATCAGATGATAACCTCTTGGAAACCATGAATTCTTATTTGACATGATGAGTTTTCGATGTAGCACAGTTCGTTTTCTTGTGTCCAGATCCTTAAAAAATGAAACAAGTTCGTCGAAGCATAGTTCGTTCTATTGTGTCAAGCTCCTTAAAAAATGAAACAAGCTCGTTGGAGCATAGTTAGTTTTCCTCTGTTTCAAGCTCCTTAAAAAATGAAACAAGGTGTTATGAGGATAGTTCTTTTACTGTGTCCACCTCGTTAAAAAATGAAACAGGTTCCCTTTTCAATTTGAGTCTTTGATCATATCTCGTAAGATCCTAGTCGAGTCTTTCACCTGCTCTCGTGATTGAACCTTCATTCCATCCACCTGTTAGTAACCAGGAGTCTGATCAGGCGAACAGACTAAAGCTTAGGGGGCATGTACCTCGAATTGAGTCATCATTAAAAATAGAGGAATAACCTGTTCCGAGTTTTTTAATAACCCAACGTTTCAGACTTCTTAAGCGATTCCATCTTCAGGGGTAAACACCAAATATTCTTTGAAAATATTTGTGAAGATTTGTGACAAATATTTTCAAAGAATATTTGATGTTTATCCCTGAAGATGGACTCACTTAAGAAGTCCGAAACATTGGGTTATTAAAAAACTCGGAACAGGTTATTCCTCTATTTTGAAAGCTAATTCACCTGTATGGACTCTCTTTTTAAATTGAGTCATCATTTTGGGGGCATGCAAACTTATCTCAAGCATAGTTTGTTTCCGTTTCAAGCTTGTGTAAAAATGAAATTGGTTTCGAGCATAGTTTTCTAAAAGTTTCAAGATTGCGTAAAAATGAAACCATTATTATTTTTGGCTTGGTGTGCTTTGCGAGATATTTTCCTATTTATTGTTTCGTTGCTTATTGTGCAGATGTTTGTTACTCCTTATGTTGGTTTCGCGGATGGTGCCTCCCGTAGTGCCCGGAACCTATCTTCTGCAGCCTGGGTGATTTATAATTCTAATGGTGAGTTGATATACCTTCAAGGTATTTGTCTAGGATGAACCATAAACAATGTCACTAAATATAGTGCTGTCATTGAACTCTTAAATGAGGCCATTTCTCTCGACATTCGTGCATTACTTGTTAACCTAGACTCTCAACTTGTTGTTCTTTAGCTTAATGGGCATTATTCTATTAGAAATCCTCAAATCTTAAGGTTGTATTTGCATGTTCGTTTATTAGAAAGGAATTTTGATTACATCACATATCAGCATATTCCTAGACGAATGAACGCATTAACTGATACAGTAGCCAATATATTGTATTAGATAGACATTTGCGTAGTTTGTAAAATATCATCATCACATAATAATATTCATACAGGAAAATAGGTGTATATATATATCGAGTGTTTTCATCCAAGTGCATCATAAGTTCAAAAAATATGTATGTTTTGGTTACATCCCGAGACATCATGTATCTCAAAAAATATGCAGAAATAAAAGCCTAGGTGTCTAGTTGACATGATGCTCATGGTAGCATGTCACTGCCCACACAATCCACCTCAATAAGTGGTGAACACAGTTCGACACCGCCGCAGTGTGCCTTTGGTATGCACGAGGAACAACATCAAATCTTGCATATTATGGGATTCTACTGGTGAGTCCCTCCAAGTTACATACGATTTCCTCCTCGATTCCCTCACCATGAGGGGCCACATAAAAATCACGAGGAACCCTCCGTGCTATTGGAGACATTCCTGCAGGTCTTTCTGGGCCAACATCTACAAATACATGGATTAACATCAGAACACATATATAATAAAAAAAATCATAATACTCATCAAAATAAAAAATGAGTCTTACCAAATTCTTCATCCCAATCCTCTCCCACTGGGAGGGGGAGATCCACATTGCCCATAAATTCCGTGCCAGAATAGGGCCATTCCTCCATGACAATGAGTTGTCGACGGAGCCAATGAAATAATTCCGGTCTCCAGGACATCTGTTGACCACCTCCTGATCTTGGCATCAAAGCCTCCGTGGCTCTTAGGCTGGTGGTGTCGGAACTATCACTTCCTGACATTGAAATATTGGTAACCGTTCCAGGATGAGCGGTACCAAGATGGACCCATAGCCAAATTGTTTCAGCTTGTCGTTCTTGCATTTCGTCAGTTGGCGTTTCATATTGATTATTACTGCCTCTGCCTAGTTGTAAAGAGTTGGTGCCACATAGTCTACGACAAGTAGTAGCTGTGTTGTTGTGGCCTCATGTGGAGCTTGAGATCAAGCAACTCACATGATGGTGTGCAGCACTACCTTTAGTTCCAATTCGGGAATGGTTTGAATATCCACTTTTCTGCTCTTTGATCCTTTCCTTGCACCTAGGCACACCCTGTCTATAACCATGCTCATGTTTTCCATCGTGGTCCGGGTACCTCTCAGGATTGGTATTTCCACCCTCCGTGATAATCCAGTTATGAAGTATATATCAGAAACTTCGATGTTTAGCTCCCGATCAATGTCCCATACACTGATTAGGTACTGTAATATATGCAATTGAGCTTGGAGACATGGTTCCATGAAGAATTTTTTAAGCTCACAGTCCCTGAGAATATCCATGCATCTTACATTTCCAATGGCTTCCTCATCTTCATCTCCGTGTTCTCTTTCCTTCCATTCGATCACCATTTTTCTTTCACAAACCTACAAAAACATCAATAGGGCTTTCATTAACCCTTGATAGGTTTAAAATGGGTCGATAAGTTTAATTCATAAGCAAAATCCGTGGCCGTGGTTGGCACGCCCCCATTTGGATTCAAGGCGGGTTGGCACGAGTCCATGTCTGGAACCCGTGCCGACCGCCACGCCCTAAATTGAACAAAAATCCCCCAAAAATCTGAAAAAATGGATTGCAATTAATGAAATTTAATTCAAAATGCAGGCAAGGACATGAGCTCTTACATGAAAAAGACAAATTCACAATTGGTCTACTGGATTGTCCACTGTCAGCTCCACAAATTCATAGTGAAAAAGGGTAAAAATGCTCACAAGAGGTAAAAAGTGAAAAGTGATTTGTTTTTACTATTTTTGGCATTTTATAAACTTTTCAGAACCCTAATTAGGTTTTTGAGCATATTTTTTTTTTTTTTTTTAATATTTTATCTCGAAAAATGGGTTTTACGTGCGTTTCTTGTGCAACAACAAGTCCTTAACGTGATGGCGATGAAGTGATGAGTTGTATTTTATTACTTTTTTGGACTCGGTAAAAACACGAAAAGGTCACCCCCTGGAGTCATCTTTCAACTCTTTTTTTGACTCTTGAAAATTGAAAATATTGCCGAGGCTCTTGTCATTTTGAACTCGTTAAAGGCTACGAAACGAAATCTACCCAGTATATGTTTACCCCTTTTTCGGGTTGGGATATATTATTTACGAAAAAGGAATACCTTAGCCTATCACGACTAAGATGTTCTCTCAGATATTGTTTTCTACCCTTTCGGATCTGTGAGACTACCTACGAAAAGGGACCTGTTGGAATTTTATTTTTTGCTTCTTTTCAAACTCTCTAAACATGAAAAGACGCTGAGTTCTTCCTTTTTCAGACTTGTTAAAATTTACATGACATCGGAAATCGTCACCATGACGTAACTGAGTTCCTCCTTCCTAGGGCTTGTAAATTGTACTAGGATGGATTTGTCTGAAGGAAAAAATGATATGAGAAGCATATTCTATCCCCTTCAAGCTTGTTTCCAAAAATAATTGGGGTATTCACCAGCAATGGTGGGGGAAAATGGAACCATTTATCAGTCGTGTCGGTAGTATGTCGCTCTTGAACATGACACTTGTCTGCAATTCGTGTCGGGTTGGGGACATACCATTTCGCCATTTTTTCCTCCATGGGTTTGGGTAATCTATTTTGACCTCTCATCTTCTCTTTGCCACATCATCATGACCTCAGATCCCTTGATGTCGAATGCTGCAAAATTCTGGAGTCGCATGTCCAATATATTCAAGAGAAGTTTCGTTATGCAGTTTTCCACCTCCGATCCTCTGTTTATTCCTGATTCCCTATCATCTTATTCCTCTGTCTCGTGTTGATGATGTGGGAAAAATTATGGCCCTCCTTTGACCAGGTCACTTCTTGTCGACTTCAGCTCATTATCTAGGAAGTTGATCTAGAGTGGAGCTTGCATGCCTCAATGGCAATTTCTTCGCATACTATGATAGGTCCTCATCATTAGCCTTTGATCGAGTGATTTTGTGGGTGTTCGACGCGAGCTCAATTTTTACATTTCACAGATTGTACTAGTTGTACCTTGAGAGCCATTTTCATTATTGGTGGTTTCTCTCGCGCCTGTTAACAACTTTCATCATTAGCTAGTAATCAGACAACTTTATTGCATGTTCGACTTCAACTCACATATTCGCATGCTTGAATTTGTACTTGTTCGGGTCGAGATGGAGCAAACAACCCTGGGTTTTGTCTAATAAAATCTAGGCTACAAGATGATTTGGTTTATCATAGCTATATGCATGAATTTTCTGATTGGATGGCTGCGACCATACCCGAGTCTATTTATTGATCCTTATTTCTAGATGGATGTGTCCATACCTCGGATCTTATTTTTATATGTACTCTATTATGGATGGTTGCGCCCATGCCACATATTCATGTATTAGAGATATCAGTTTTACTTTTTCTTGCAGGTCTTCTGATGATGGTGTTTGGTTGGGGCATGTTCTTGTAAAGCATTTCACTCCTCCCTCTCTCTTGGACCTCATGCTTTAAGAGGCATCTGTTAAAAAATATTTTGTCACCATCCCTCCAATCCCCATCTCGAACATTGGAGGACCATTTCAATGACTTATCTGTATTGTCATACGTTTCAAAAATTGTCATTGCATGCCTTGGCATGTCAATAACATTTCCTCTGTTGATCATTCTTGAAGAAGGCTCTCAAAAACACATGATTTTGGGTCGACACTGGTAGGCAGTTATGGCCTCACGTCCATAGAGAAATTAGCACTGGACCTCACACCCATTAGAACTCTGTCTCAGTGGACTTCCTGCGCTGAGCTATTTTTGGAAAGTTTTTTAAAATAGAAATGAAGTTTCCATGCATAACCACTTCGTGAGAGGAGTCATCATGGTTTGTTCGACAAAATAACGTCGAATTCCTCCCTTTGGATTCTTGTTTCCTATAATTGAGCAACTCCCTAAAGGATAAGGCCTCCCTTCCACCTTATGACGGATCTCAAACGACCTCCTCCTCTCCTATAAATACTTCCTTCTCACATAGTTTCAGCTAGCTGAACAATCCTTACTATCGCTGGTGTGAAGAAGAAGGCAAAGAGGAATCCATTCTCGAGAGAGAGTTTAGGCCCATTGCCTCACCAAGTATGATCCTCGATGAATGCTTGAGATGCGCTTGACTGAACCCGTCGAAGGAGGCTGCAATTTTAAGGCATTAAGGTTGTAAACTTCTTTTCTCTGTGATTAATACATGACTGGTTTTTTTGTTCCAATTTTGTGTTTGATAATATGAAAATTGTTTTATTCTCCCTAACCAATCAAATAGTTGTGAATGAAAGTATGTTTTTGTATGTTGTCACAGTTCACTTGATCCTTGTGCAGGTACACGGACAATATTACTAAAGGACTGGGACGTGTGAAGACAAAGATCAGCAGCTCGTTGCTACAAACGAAAACAAGAGCGTTGGACCAAGGCATGCCATATATCCCAACTCATTTTCATTCTTAAGCTAGGAGTCCGAAAGTCCAGCTTGTTCCCTTGTTTCTAGACCCACCCTAAGGCTAGAGGGATCAACTTTGTTTGCAGAGGGGCTTTACGTGCGCAACAGGCGCAACAGGCGTCTGAAGCAAAAAAAATTTAGGCTTGTTGATTTTAACGTAAAAATACACAAGAGGTATTTTAATTGTAATTTATTATATATAAAATGTATAAGTGATGAGAAATATTACAATGAGGCCCTGCTTATATACCTACATAGGTGGCCTTTCATGACTGGGCATATATTTTAGACATGCCTTTTCAGTTAACTAATGACTATTTAAATAATCATTATCTTGATTAGTTATTATTTACATTTATTCTATTTATACTATTTGTTATGAATTATATTCATAAGAGTGCCCCTTCCTTCGAAAGCTTTGTCCTCAAAGCTATATTGTTGACAATTTTCTTCATGTTGCGTTTGTCATCTTGACATCATCTTGTGTTTTGTCATCTCAACATATGTAACTCGTCTTTGGTAACACAACTTGTAACTCACCTGGAAACTAGGGTTTATTTATTTTATTTTTTGTTGGTAATAATGCCTGCTTTTATATATATATATATATATATAATTAAATTATATAATTAGTATTATTATATAATTGATTTATAATTATGTCACTATATTGTATTTATATAGTGAAATGAATCGAGCCGTGATCAGAAGGGTTACATCGTTTGACCATGGCTTGGAAAAGGATGACGAATAAGTTTTAATCGAGGTCAGACCAGAAGTTGGAACGCGTTGACAAAAATTGACAGTTTCAGGTATCAGTAGCAGAGATTGCGCTATTGTCGATGTTGATTTTGAAAAGGAAATTGATGTAATGAGAAGAGATAATGTCTTCCTTCCGCTGGCACACTAGGCTGATATTGAAAAGCTATTGAAGTTGGCTGAGCTACATACATACACCCATTTCCTTCCGACGATTGACCACAACCATAAAAAACAACTTGCCATAACTGCATACTGAGATGGGGGCAATTTGATCACCTTCCAAATCGATAAGCTAGAGTTTTCTTCACTCTCCAAATGATTCAAGCAGTGACACCATGCTTGAGAACCATTTGAAAATTAAGTATCTCAAAGAACACTGAAGGAAAAATTCGTCAGGCAACCTTTCGATTGAGACTGCTTTGGAGTTATTCGATATGGAAATCCTTTCAAGGTATTTCAGTTTCCCTATAGATCTTGAAAATTGTGAAAGGGGAGTTGAGGTATCTAACTCTTTCAGATAGAGAGACAACACTTGCTATTGATGTGGCCACAATATTTTCAAGGTGCTTCCCTCCATGTTCAGAACTCTTAACTTCTTCATTGGAATCCAGTGAGACAAGGAAGAGTGGGAATATCCATACCAACGGAGAAAATGTGGTTTTTGCTTCAATATTTCTTCTAAAATATGTTCTTTAGTTACAACAAGTTGCAACTTACTAAAATCTAAATTAAAATTACAGTAGATGTCTGATTTCTGAAATTTTGATCTGTGATATTTGTAAATTGGTATTATTTTATAGGTCAGAATGTTTATCCCCGAAAAAATAAAGGGAGGAACTAACCATACTAATTCTATAAATTCCAGTTGTTCCAGGTGACCATTGTTGTCTCAAATCGTCAGTGATGTTGCTTGCGGAATCCGAAATACAACGTGGCATTACTTCTTTAGAAATTTGTCTTCCCAGGTCTCGAATGTGATAATGCATATTTATTTATTATCAGTATCCTCATCTAACCATTCATAAGTGAATCCATTGCTGGATGTTTTGGGATTTTTTGCTATGATTCTTGAAATTTCCTCGTCTTTGTCCAACAAATTCGTCTTCTCCATCCGTTTTTGTTTCATCTTAGTCTTATGAGAATTTTTTTTATCATTTTGATCGTCAAGGTCATCAATACTGACAAGCCTATTTATTCTCAGGAGTGAGAATTTAGATTTTGTGGTTTTGGTTCTAAAATTTAATTCTTTGGAGTTTTTATTGGGAGTTGTGGATTTCGCATTTCTCTCTGTGACCTTTGTTCTCAATATTATTTTCGCTCAACACACAAGATTTATCCTTTGTGAGCCTACGAGGTTTTGTTTTGGATCGACTGTAATTAATTTCAAAGGGTTGTTGTTCATCTGCAGAATATTGAGGGCTGGGTTGATAGTCCCTTTCTTCTTCTTCATCGGGGTAAAATATGGCCTCTCCATCATCTTCCTTGTTGCGATCATTTTCATAACAATTCATTTTCAAATCTTGGGCAACAAATTCAATCTGTCCAAAAATTTTGCTCACGACACAGGAATTCAAAGAATCGACACAAAAAATCACAAAATCCTCATCAGCTTCTTTATCAATACCACCTATAAAAATTTCAACTTGATTTTGTTTATTCACATCCTTTAAGGGGTAGATATGTCATTAATTTCACGTTCATCATATTTTTCAGCTTCTTTAATAGTTTCTTGGCTAGCAGGTTCATATTTATCTTTAAGATCATCTTCATCATAATCTTAAATTTTCATAACTTGATCTTATGCAGAATGTAGTGATTCTTCATGATTATCTTCAAAAATATCTTCTTCCTTATTATGGATTTCTTCATAACCTTTCTTAAAATGGGTTGTAGCTTCTGCACACGACTTTTATAATTTTTGAAGCTTTTCTTGAATTTTTCTAATCTGCTCAATTTATTTGAGATCTACACGTAATGGCACATTGTACTGTAAACTATGTTCATAGGCTCGTGAGACTGTATTGTGCAGCATGGCTCTGATACCACTGAAGCAACAAAATTGTAGGCTTGTTGACTTTAATGTAAAAATACACAAGAGGTATTTGTAATAATAATTTATTATATATAAAATGTATAAGTTATGAGAAATGTTACAATGAGGCCTTGCTTATATACCTACGCAGGTGGCCTTTCATGACTGGGCATGTCTTTTAGACATGCCTTTTCAGTTAATTAATGAATATTTAAATAACCATTATCTTTATTATTTATTATTTACATTTATTCTATTTATACTATTTGTTATGAATTACATTCATAATAGCATCATCGTATCACCATCAGCAGGGAGTACCCTATCCTCCAGCTCAGGGGACCCAGTACACAGATAGACATGCTGACAGAAGAGCTCCCCCCCAACATCCATTTACAAACCAGGGACCACATTATGCTCAATCCCCAACACAAGACCTGCCCATGCAGAATAATGCACAGGTGAACTTCGTGCAACCCTCCCAAAACCAACTGCAGCAACCATATAATCAGGAGAACCCAAACTATCCTCCTAATGCGGTTAAGAAAAAAGGAAAAAACAGGCCTAAAGGAAATCCTCGACAATGGGGAAACAATCAAGAATGCCCTCCACGATCTTAGGCTGGAGGAAACTCTAACTAAAATCAAAACCAGGATCTGAGCAACTCCCAGAGGCAGAACAAAAAAAAAATTCTTCGGACAAACCACTCTTTTTCGATCTGTGGTGAGTATAGCCATTACACTAACCACTGCCCTGACCTCCCTGAGCTGAAGAATCTACAGAGTAAACGTGGACAAGGGGCATCCTCCCAGTAGATAGCAGTCATGCAAAAGCCTTTTCCCCATCAAGGGACAATTAGCACACAACAAAAAACTCCTAATCATTTCGGAAAAATAGCCACGAAATCTACATGACTGGTGAAGAAATGTTTTTTTCAGACACATAATCGAAATTACGACACCCCACCAGACACCAACGCGTCAGGGGCTAGTACCAGTGCACCAAAAATACCTTTGACCATATCAAAGATGCCTGTTGAACCTTTGCCAAAGATGGCTAAGGGAGTAACTAGGTGAGCAGGAAACTATCCCAAAGCAACCCATAACTATAGCATTGTGGATGATCTAGCTCAATCTCCCACCGCTATGTCATCTTTGGAGGTATTACAATCATGCCCAAAGCAGCGGAAAGCCTTACTTTCCACATTAGGCACCATCGACCCTGCCAATTCACGTCTAATGGCTTTTAATTTAGATAAAGCCACCCCTAGGCTTTCTTCAATGGTCGCCTTTCAGATACCAGTGTCAGTCCAAAAAATTACTATTCACACGATTTATCATTGACGAAGGTGCATCCACATGCATCATGTTAAAGAATGTTTGGTAGAAGTTAGGGTCGCCCGAACTAAAGCCGTCAGACATCACACTTAGAGTATACGATGGTCACCATTTAACCCCCATCGGTCTCTACCAAAACATCTCAGTTTGCGTAGCGGGAAAGACGGTCCTTATAGACATTGAAGTCTTGGACGCCAAATTGGATTACAATATACTCCTTGGCCCCAGTTATATGTATGCCATGTCAACCATCGCCTCCTCCATCTTCCAAACTATGATGTCCCCCCATGAGGACTGCATCATTACGGTCGACCAATTGACACATAGCGAAAAGCGGCCCCTAAAAAATACCGATGTCATTCTACCCTATTTAGACACATCTGCGGATGCGCTTTCATGGTACCAAGAATATGGCCCCGACCAG
Source organism: Pinus albicaulis (assembly GCA_034641835.2). Classification (NCBI taxonomy): domain Eukaryota; kingdom Viridiplantae; phylum Streptophyta; class Pinopsida; order Pinales; family Pinaceae; genus Pinus; species Pinus albicaulis. Next base: position 1,640,152,862 of record CM076582.1, read on the forward strand.
TTCAAACCATCATCCATCCTAGGGTCATTCGTAGGAGATCTCGCTGTCATACCTGTGTCATCACCTGATGTCACAGGGGCTCCGGTGTCCACGATGTCCACATCAAGCGTTGAAGCTAGTCAGGACACGGACACAAGTAGTAATGACACCGAGTTCTTGGCCACGAAAGCCTCTCTAGCCTACGCCTCCTCCCAAACCCCTTTCCTCTACCGCTCAGCTGGTTTCGTATACCAGCAGGTCTTGGCCACCGTGGTGTCACCAAACATATCTTTTGCAATACCAGTTTGGTACCTCGTTCCCCCTACTGGGACGGGAGCCACACACATCACCGCTACAAGGTTAATGCCCCTCAGTCCTGAGGAGCCCCCACCCGTTCAAGAAACTATCGAAAAGATCCCTGCAAAGGAAATTCCCATTGCAAAACCAATGATTATGAATAAGAAAACCAAGAGAAGAGGAAAGAAGGTAGAGACTCTGTTGTGGTAAAACATAACCCCCTCATGTTTGACTTGTTCACTTCAAATAATGGGGACCCTTTCTATAAAATTTTTGGCTAAACGCCTTTTAGGATTTTAATTTTATTTTTTTTAATTTTTTAAGTTGGTTATCCTACGCTTTTGTTAATTTCTCATTTTATTTTTTAGACTTTCGTTTTTTATTGCTTTGTTAAAATAGATTTTTTATAAGCTTTCCATTGATACTTGTTTCACCTCATTTGGTCAACTGGTTTGTAAATGGCACTCCTTTGAAGTCTAATCAATTATGTCACCTGGGTTAAAAATGCGTAAAATGTACAACATTCCACTTTTGTAATTAAATTAGTTCAATAATGCATTTATTTTAAATATCAACCCCTAATTAGTTATTACTAACATTTTTCATTTTTTACTTATACATAACCTAGCCAAATCATGAAGCATCATTATTTCAGTAATTTATTCCAATTTTCTATTTTCAAATAAATTACTAATCTCGAAAACTGAAAATATCAAAGTGGCCGTAGTTTATTCTTTTTATTTTTATCAAAGTGGCTATAATTTAGAAATTTTCATAACTTAAATAAACCTCATTAAAAATAAAAAAAATTATCAGAATTTTTCAAACGACACATTTTTTAAAAACCCCGATAACCTTGACCTCCCGATTTCCCAATTGCGAATAAGTCAAAGGAGCATAAGTATCATAGTAAAACTTTATAATTCATTTGTTTGAGTTTCAAACTCATTCATACGAATGAGTGAAATGGTAATGGAGTGGTAGGATAATATAGTTTAATATTAAAATAAAAGTTAATATTTAATATTAAATTTTAAATCAATTAAATTAATAAATATATAAATTATAATTAATTTAATTTAATTAAAATTTAATTATTAATTGGATTAATATTAATTAGTTTATAAATAGTTAATATTTTAGTTAGTTAGATATTAATTAATAAATAGTTTATTAAATAATTAGTTTAGTATTTTAGTTAGTTAGATATTAATTAATAAATAGTTTATTATATAATTAGTTTAGTTTATAATTAATAATTAAATTAGAATTAATTATTAAATAATTAGAGTCTAATTTAGGATTAGATTTTTAATAAAAATTCTAATTTTTTTTTTTTTTTAAGCCTAGCAACAGAATTTCCAGAATTATGCCAGATTTGACCCATCAACTTTAGAAGTTCATAGATTGAGTTATACTTGGCCAAATAAGGCCTAGGACGACTCATTGGAAAGATAAAATCAAGGAGAACATCTCTGACGAGGTTTCACTAGCAGATTTAATCATTTATTGGGTCTAAAAACAGACAATATCAAGCTCTGATTTTTTTAAACAAAATTAATTTTTTGAGTTTTATTTTCTTCATTTTCATTTGCCCAAGCCTCTTCTAATTGCAGATTCATTCATTAATAATATTCTTGTCCAGTTAAAATCATAATATACATCAATAGAAAGCTCAGATTTCATTTTCAATTAATTAATTGCATTTGATTGGATTTATTTTAATGTCAGAAATGACATTTTGATTTTATTGTTGCATATTAATTTATTTTGATTTATTTTTGCAGGAAAACAGTAGAAGAGACATGGAAAAAATGATCTCAATCAATGAGAATGCTCTAGCAATTAAATATTGAAATTTTGAGCTAATAAAATTGGATTGGGTAGATTTTTTCTTCAAAAAACTTTCCTCTCAAAAATACCTTTGGAAATATTATAAAGAACATATTGCAGAATGTAATAGAGGGGGCTCTCCTTTGCAATTTTGGGACTTTTAGAAGCACTTTTACAATAGGAATTTAGAGTTGTAGGAGGGAGAAGAGAAAATCCCAGATCTGAGGATTATTGAGGATTTTTCCTTTGTATCTTGAATTATGCATGATGGGCAGAGTTTGCACAATTGAAGCTCTAGTTTTGAAAGAAGAAGTTCAAGCAATGTAAAAGACTATTGGAAACCAGGATCAAAGAAATGGATTCAATAAATTGGTATTTCTAATACTACTATTTCAAATACCAGTTTCATTTTTATGATAATAAAAATGTGTCATTTTATTCCTGTTCGTGCACTTATGTTTGATACGGGTAATTTGTCTCAATATTGTTATTATGTATCTCTGCTCTTATGGATTAAATTTTGATTTTTAAGTAACTATTTACTTAGAAATTTGTTATATATAACTGATTTATTAAATATTAATGTGTTGTGAAATATTTCCACATATTATTGTTTAATTATTGGATTCACTGATTTGACAATCAATATCATTTGTGTGAATTACTTCCCAAGTGTTGTTGATTTATTATTTCAGTTAAGAGGTTTCAATAGGATGTGTTTCGGTATTCACAAATGTCAGCTAATTGAATTACTTCGTTAGCTTGACATTAACTAAAAGACAGAAATATTTAAATCCTTATCATTTAATTATCTTTCTCTTAGTTGGGTTAGATCTATATCTACCTAATTGAGATATGATTAAGATTAGTTTCTTTTGGTTGCATTATAGAATAAGTTTGCATTTAGACTAATTTCTACATTCTTTTAAGTCCTCTCCTCAAAGAGGCAAAATCTTAGTTGTGGTTTGGCTGAACTTAAATCAGCTTAAGGGTCATTCTCTTGCCCGATCACCAAGAAGAAGAGATCTGATATCCTTGTTTATTGGTAGTTAAAGATACATCGTAAACCAATAGCGATAGGGAAAAGGTAACTGGACCTAGTTAAACCAGTCAGAGCCCCCACTCCAAACGGAAAAGGAGCTGCCTTAAGGTCCAGACCGGGTGGTTATCCCCCAATGTTGAGGCAGACATTTTTGGCCCTCAACATTTTTGGCGCTAGAAGGAGGGCTTGAAACTTGTTGTCTATTGGAGTCTTTGCAATTTCAACATTTTATTTAAATCAAAATGGCTCCTCTTAAACTTCCAATTTGGAGTTGTATCCATGGACGTGCATCTTCCAATACTCCACCCAAAGTGGTAAGACTCTTGTCTCAGGTAAAGTTTAATGGTAAGAGAAATTCTTCTACTTTTAATCACGTCTTTCAATTTATTCAAAAAATTTCAAATTATGATTTTCAAGGAATTGATGAAGGCATTTTATGCAGAATTTTAACTCTCACATTTGCGGCAAAAGATAGAAACTGGTGTAGAACTCTTCCAGTTGCCTCAATTCACAACTGGGATCAATTTGTTACAATTTTCATTTGTAAATTTGACGGTTATAATTATGAATAGGTATGTGATGAAATTGAATATCTACAAAGATTTGAAAATGAGTCTGTTAGAGATTTTAATATTCGATTTCATTTGAATTGTTGAAAATTTAAAGTCGAAGATAAACCTACGGAAGAAGAATCACTAGATTGGTTTGAATATATTTTTTCTCTTCCTCCCATTCCCAATCCATATGAAATTAGTTTAAGCTTTGTTCCATCCCCTTCCAACATAAATGAGAATTCCAATATAGATGTGAAAATAAATTATGATGAAGTGGTCTCACAAAGCTTAGAAAATATTTATAACCAAATGCAAGAAGACAATAGCAGCAATTTTGGAGAAAAAGATGCCTTGAAATCTGAAAGTTACTCTACAGCCAATTCAGAAAATCAGATTGCAAATCATCAAGTACAAGAAACAATAAAATTAAATAATAACATGCAAACTATTGTACAAATTTCTGAATTTTTCCATGATGAGAAAATGCCGAAATCAGAGCAGCGAAGCAACCTTTTTCAAGAAAGCACGAGTACACAAAGGAATGATCTAGAATTTGAAATTTATAGTGAACAGAATGCATAAGAGTTCTCAAACAGAGACATTTTTAAATGCATTGTTTCATATTCACATTTTTCTCTTTATCCTGATATCTTTAATAATGGTAATTTTTCCCCTCTTGGTATTAATGACATTTCAAAAAATAAAGAGGTTGATCAAAATGAATTACCAATAGGTTTTTATCAATATAGAGAAACAATTATTGATCATTCTTTTTCCATTAATGAACATGAAAATTTTATTTCTCCTTGTTTTGATATATTGGACGAAATCGAAGGAAATTCTAGAGAATATTGTGAAGTCGTTTATGATAATTACTCTGACATTAAAGATGTTGATTCTTATCTTCATAAGAAAAATCAAATAACATATAACAATGAGGAACGTTTCAATTTAGAAATTATTCGAACCAATCCTCATTCTAGAGTAGAAAATTATCTCCATGATTTCAACATTCGAGAAAACATTCCAATTTATGATTCATATCATGATAAAGCTCTCATTCCTACTCATAATCATAATTCTCTTTCTAATTCACAATCTGGAATTGACAATTATTCAAATTCCATTATTCTGGCCAATCCTTGTAAAAAAATAAATTATTTCAAAACAATCCCAATTGTGTGTTGAGATTCAAAAAGATGATGAGCTTAGTGAAAAGAGTCACCTTCACTAAGTGGGCCCGCAGGCTATTTTTGGCACAAGTCTATTTTTAGACATGTCGATCATATTTTAGAAGTTGCAGGATTCTATTTGTAGATGGTTGATCAAGTTGGAAAAATAGATGAAATTCTATTTTTAGAATATTGGGCGAAGTCTATTTATAGATTGTCAATCAAAAAATAGATGCATATCGATTATTATTA